>JAHZNB010004773.1:0-14216 GCA_027744295.1 Callyntrura guangdongensis
TGCTTGTGTTCTACCCGAATTCCCTTTTAAAATCCTCTCATACAGTAACAAACTCAGAGACAAGTGAAGGACAGGTGCATCAGGCACTGAGAAATTATGCATGTACACTGCGTCAAATTTGCTTCACATTGTGTGAATCACATGCATACATACCCTTGAAATGCACATGCTAACAGGAACGGACACCTGAATTTTTGGTAGAAAGCGGGTCAATTATCTAGCACGATTCTTAGTGATGATGTTCAACAAAACACCCGGCATATTATTCGAACCCATCTTTCCTGAAAAAAGTTATCTTTTCATTTACCTTTAAAAGAAGTTTCAAACCGAGAAAGGAACATTGAAGCGATTTTGTTTCTCTTGAGCAATTTTACGGAAGCAATAAGCAATATACTTTTTTTCCTGCAACTTTCCTCTCCTTAAAACTGAATATTGGTATTTATCATTCTAAAAGGGCTATGTGAAACTGTACGTACAACACACATCGTTTAAACTTTCTAAATGTTTGTGATATTCTGCAGAGATACAAAGTCTCTTTTGGATCCTGTGAACTTTCTACTTTCACTTTCTCCCCTTTCTCCTGAACGAATTTCGTCACAGCTATCAGCATTATCATAATCATGATCATTTTACGGATCAATGATTTTGTGTTTCACCATGAAAAGGGTAATTCATGAGAAAATCGTTGTCCATACAAAACGATATTGTGCATCAGTTCAAGGGAATGACGAAATATCGGAAAGTTGGTTTGGTTATAAAAAAATTGACATTCCGTTAAAATCACTAGGGTCTTTCTCACATGCACATTGTACCTCCCATCAGCTATATCACATGTGCAGTGCGTGATTTTTTTACATCAACCCACTAACGTGTAAGGCATCCAAGAAGACTGCATGTATATGACACATATGCGACGGAAAGGTTGTGTAATATGTTCTTTCCGCTATTTTTAACATTTATAACATGTCCTGCTGTTGTCGCAGTCTCTGTTTCTACGTGCCTTTCTTGCTATTGTGTAACATGAAGAGAAGCGAAAATGAAATTATAACAGACTGGTATACCAGTAATCGTACTTGACTAAATATAAAAAATAAGTATAGGAAAAGATTACAAAAATGAGTGAAAATAATCGGAGCTGTGCTTGACAAAAATGGTAGTGCAACGGCTGCTTTTGTTTTGTCACAGTATTGAAAAGTGTACAGGAACAATTGTGTGACTACTACAAAGAATAAAAATGTGAGATTCTAAAACATTCGTTTTTTGGCTTGTCGGCAAAGCTTTCAGTGTTTTCAGCGAAAAGAGTAACACACATTCTTCCGTATAGGCACCTATTATGTCGCTCTATGAGAAATGACCCAATAATGTCCGTTTTTTTAGAAACTAAAGAAATCTGGGTACATATTCACATCCATGTATTTCGTAGAAAGCCGGCACGAATTTGAAAATGCTCTAAATTGCTGCTATTTATTGCAACGTTACAACTAGCACTCTACTTCTGTATCCTTGTTTACTGTTTATGTTTGAAGACCATTTTTCTTTCAAAATAAAACGGGATATTTGCTCCAGTTTACGCTATTGTTATTTCTTTTTAGACGAAAGATAGCTGTTTATTTTGAAAAGAGGGAAAAGCTGGAAAAAGGAGACGGCTGTTGTATGGTACCGGGAAGAAATTTGCAGAAAAATACAAAGACAGAAGCGAAGCGGAACAAGCAGGGTAGCTGCTAGACGTACGGAACGACGATGTGAGAGTAAATCAAAGTAAACGCTAGGCAGCTTTTTTCCATTGCGTTTGCTGAAAGCGGCAAAACTACCCCATGTCACAAGAATCTCATGGCAGGCACGTGTACGGTTTGGGTTATTATTTTACGGAAGAAAAATATTTACCTTTTTGTAAAAGTAGATTTCTCTTAACCCAAAGTAAACAAGACTAATTCCCCGGTCCATTCGGCAATAATAGCGAACCGTCAAAAACTTAAAACCATATGTCGCATGTAAATCCAACTGGATGTCGTTGTGATATGTCTCCATTGGGAAGTTTCAACTTTTACATCTATCCCAAAATAAAATGAAATAAAATAAAATAAAATAATAATTAAATAAAAATTACTCAAATTCAATAGAACCACTCTGTTATTCTTGATTTGTCATTTGTTAAAGCACTGCAACACTCAGAAGAAAACTTTTCATTGAAAAGTAGAGGCAGCAGTTGCAAACTAGTCAGTGATAAAACGGGATAGCGGTTTGGTTCGCAACGAACCAAAATTTTGACACAATGGCATTAAGCCGATTATCGCACTACCCGTGATTGCTTTAGCTGCATTTTGAAAGCAGCTGCACTTTACATTTGATAACATCAAAAGGCATTTACTCGCATCGCAGAATCACCGAATGAGAAAGTCTAGTTTTGCTGGAATACTACCACTACAGCTACGACTACAGCAATCAACCCACATATTAAGGTACTTTCCATTTTGAGCCGACATCAGACCTAGAACCACTTTTGGCACTTTCGTTTTTTGTGCAGTTCTCGCAACCAGAAGAGATGGAACATATTTTATCTGAGAAACGTGCAGCAAAATAGACAATTACAATTACCATAATCGTCATCATGAATGCGACTGAAGCAGTGAAGAATAAATAACGTTCCACGAATGGTCTAGTCAAACTTTGTCAAGAATGAAATAGGAATGGACAATGAAATCAACTTTAGAAATGACAAAATCCTTTGCACGTCTTCTCCTAAAATAACAAAATAAACAAGCCAAACTCCATTGACTACTGCATATTAGAAAAAAGCGAGAAAGTCCATGTGTGCATGTATGAGTAGCAAGGGACTTAAAAAGTAAACGGATTCATTCTTTGCTGTGTGTAGTTGGACCAGGAAGCTTAGCGATGGTAGGAAGAGAAGACGGCATGTCGTATTGCAGTAGAAATTGTGGCAATACAGATACCAGAAAAGTTTACGAGTATGGATTTCGACTCTGTGTCCTAGTCCCTTAGTCCCTTATCTCAAATGAAAGCTGGGTAAAAAAATCCCCTGTCTTCGTTTTCTCTGTTTTCCTATGCAGTTGTGTGTTTGTGTTAAGTGGTGGAGTAGAAGCAGAATCGAGGTCCCTTCTTATAGTCCTCTTGTCGTAGAATAGTTTATTGCAGCTGAGATATGTATATTCACAACGCCGCGGTTTTGTGGGTCGATGATGCGTTTCTTTTATATCCCGTTGTTGACGACTGGAATAGCACGGCTACACATGTGTGCGCGTTTTTTTCTCGCTTTTTCAATAATCTTGTAAACACGACCAGTCGAAGAGACACATCAACAAAAACGAGACGTTTCAAGTATATATGTATCTCCAGTTTTTCAGTTTTTTACAAGGCACAACTTCCCGTCAAAGATAGGGGATTACTCCGTAGGGCAGTCTTTTCTTCGGGTACTTCTCGCTCTTGCTGTATTTTGCTTTTCTACTTGTGTACACCAAAATAATTCGTTTTATGTACGCTTTTGTACTGTTATAGGGATACTTGCCGACTCACGGACAGCTTATCCATGAAAAAGTAAGCAGACAAAAGGCACAGAGCAAAAGTGTAGAGTATGTGGTAAGAATGAGTAACATTGTAGAAACTTACATAAAATAAATGTTATTATCTACATAATATATACCTATCTCATATTGTTATTATAGAAAGAAAAAAGGAGAGAAAGTTGTTCGAACCTTGTTCGAACGGAAGCCAAGCATTATTTTACACATGTGTATTAGGTGGACGTAAAAAGTAGACAAATATTATTGAAGCGATATAGAGAGAATAGGCGAATAAGTGTGTGTACCTCGCAAAAACAGGAGAAGGTCAAATTGCATTGTGAAACTTGTGAAAGAGCGGCAGCAGAAAGCAGTGTTATTAGGAGTAGTAGAAACAACACAAAATAAGTACATTTTTTGCGAAACTGCCACTGAGCTAGAGTTTCGTTTATTCCGGGACCGGTGTGCGTGGGTACCTGTTTTACTTACTCACCGAGAAGTTGCTCACACGGTGTGTGATGTGCGGGTTATATAGTCAAAACCTATTTTCTCTTTTTTCTATTTTCATTCCCTTCATTCCCGCTCTTGCCTCCTTGTTGAAGTGGTGGTGGAACGACCACTTTTTTGGTTTTAGGGACATAAGTAGTATCCTCTGCTTTTGCTTCTTTTTTTCGTTTGTGGCCTTAGAAGTTGGAAGCAACGGTGGCAGCATGGCATTCCGGCATCGGAGAAGATGGTGAGTGATGCATCCAAATGAAAAGAGCGAAAAAGATAGATGTGATGATGGTGCTGCGGGTTTTTGTATGGGTAGGTGGTATCGTTGCAGGAGAAAACTTTTTTTCTTTTTGGCACGACGGCATATCATGGCACGAAAGAAAGAGTGTGGTTTTATCGCAGTAGTTGATTCATTTCATATTATATTGCATTATCTATTTTATTATGTATGTATGTACATTTCCACTGCAGCAGCAGGAGGCAGGAGCCCCGAAGAAACAGCTGAATGCTACAAAAGTGTGGTGGTGCTGGAGAGGGAGAGGTAGTTGTAGAACTACTGCCCTATTATTCTTTTCATCCAACCATTTCCTATCTTCCTCACTCCCTCTTTTAGTAGAATAAAGTGTGCCACAATTCTAAACGAGATTGGTAAAGAAGAACGGGATTCAAGGGTAGCATTTCCAACATTCCTTTGTAACTCTCTCATTCTTTCCCTGGCTTGCTTTCTCTTTGGAGAAATAATAGTAATAACACTATTAGTGAGCTCCAAGCCAAAACACATGCCCACCCACGGACCCACACATACACACTTGACGAAGCCAGCACAGGCAAACAGGGACAATTTGCAGAATTGGAAAAAGCGGTTCAAAGGAATGTGTACACTAAAGTGTGTGTGTGCGTGTTTGTTTGAGTATTGACTTTTAAGTACCTTACCTTTCCCACAAACACCCCAGACCTATATGTATTACATAGGTCTCGAATAGAAAATAACATTTTTTAATATAGAACCTGCTGGTTATTGGGTCGGTTACAACGAGGAAATGTGCCATGTGCTTATTTTGTATGGATATGAATGTTGTAGAATGGATTATCTAAGCACAGCTTTACTACTAAGCTTTAGTACCAGAATGCAGTCTAGATTATGATGGTAATGATGAGCATTTCAAGCACGAAGCACTCCCAAGTAAATTCCCACGACGAGGAAAATCGCCTTCGTCAGAATAATGCGGAGAGGCAGTGATAGAATATGCGAAAGAATGCCGTGTCATCTGAAAATGTGAAAGTAGGAGGAATGAAGAAAATAGGCTGAATAAACTTTCTTGTTCAAAAAATAATCTCTTTAGATTCAGGAAGAATTTTGAATGCAGAATTCCATTGAAGTTGAGTGTTCATGAATGCGGGTTACAAAATGAATCCTTTGTTTAGCCACGGAGATAAATAAAATGAAAAGAGTTGCCGTAAGAAAACGTCACTTTGTCGGCATCTGAACAGGAACGCGCAGCTTTTATCTTGAATTTTACTTTTGGTAGTTGCATTTATGAAGATGACAATTTCTTCCTTGCTCGATTTTACTCCAATATTACAGCGCCCATCTTTTCCAGACATTGTGACATGATGAGAAAAAGGGGAGGGAGATGCATAGAAGCGGATGCGTCTTTTCTTAACCAACTTACGTATTATCTGCTTAACGAAGAAAACTCCGTGAAGAGAAAATAACTAGTCATAGTCCACATTTTTCACAACTCAAACCAAAAAAGATGAAATAGAAAAATCTCTACGCTTTCTTTGTTCCACATCAAAGGTTCACTGTTTATGTCGGTCTACAAGTAATAGAATACTGTAATACAGACAAGAATATTATTGTTTCTTGATAGTCCCTACCAGGCTGCATGCTGGAAAGAGAGCATTTTACGTTTATTTTGTTAGTAAATGGCTTACACAATAATACACTATGGTATATAACTATTATATATGTACATAGGTAAATAGGCCCATAAAAGTTCATGATTCCCTTTTGAATGTCCTTGAAAGGGAGAGTTAATACTATACCGGGTCTCGCGTGCACTTTGCAGTACCCTTCTCTGCCTTTGCCGCTTTCAAACGTGCTCCGCACTTCCTAAACCCGCAAGACATATTCTATACCAAAACAGCTACTACTTTTTCTTGCAGTTGTCATCCGTGTATTATTACCAGATTCCAACAAAGACTAACGTGCGGGGTCCGTCATTCTCCGTCACTGCTGCTGTTACAACTAGTACTACTGGTTTTATACAGAAGAAGTACAGTTAGACTGTTCCGCAGCTATAAATTCTTTGAATACCTTTCCAAGCACTGCTTATTCAGAGGAAATTGAGCAGGAGCGGAGCAGCAGCAGCAGCAGCAAGAGAAAGAGAATGAGAGGGAGAGCAGCAGAGAAAAAGGGATATGGCAGTCGCAGTGCCAGAGAGAAAAAAGTACACAGTGCCTTTTGGCAGAGCAGTGGTGCTGCAGCACTCAGCAAGAAAACAACGTGCGTTCCACGCCATGCAAGCATCATCATCATTACTTTCGCCATCATCCTTGCAGCAAGTTAGTATATATGCAAACGACGAACAATGTGCTCGTAATTTTTTCTGTCTGTTCTTTCTCTCGTGCTCTCCTTGAATTTCATTGTTTATATTGTGTACTTCTGTACAGCAGTAGTGGAGGTACTACCACCAAGTAATGATTTATTAGAAACAGTCTGCTGCTGCCTAACTATACGGCACACTATCTCTCTTTTTTATCTTGCTGTGCGGTGCTGGTGGTGTTTTGGTACGGTAGAGGTGAAGTGTAAAATGGGTTGCTCTTTACTTGAAAGAAGACGAGTCCTGTTGTAATGTAAAACTACACCGTACAAAAAACATGTTTTTTTCGTTGACTTTGAAAACACGAAGGGTCTATATTTCCTTAATAAATAAGTAATAAGGTCGTAAAGTGAATTGTGTGTTCCTGGTCATGATCTATAAGCAAACTAATTATATTGTTGCCCAAACAAATAAAAAAGGCTCCAGTTGCACAGATTTGATTGGCTATTTACACGGTTTAGAGTTTTTCTCATCTCCTCCTATTGGAAATAAATCACAGTGCCGGCTATGGGGAGACCGGAAAACATAAAATGGGCACTCGTTACCTCGAAACATAACGTACAACCCGTTTGCATGCGGAAAAGAAACCTATTACTTGTTGTAATGTAACTCATGCGACTGGGTAGAAAAAAATGTTCCTTTTTTCTCTAGGGCCGAAATGTAAGCTCGTGCCAAGGACTTTCTAAACACTCTTCTCTATTTACTGATTACAGATCATGACAAAAATATAAGTCTTATATTTTTCTGGCTCAATCTCTTTGTAACATAAATAGACTAGCGGTTTGTGTAGTATTATCTATGAACCTCACTCAAGACAGTCAAGATTTTATTCCCCTTTCCGGGTCAAAGACAGTATTATGAAGAAGTGCAACATAATGATACGAATAATTACGACGACTGACTTTTCTACTTGGGGTATGGTTGCATAAAAGGTGGAAATGCGGGACGATTAGAAGTGATCAGGAAAGCTGTATAGACTAGGCGAGCAGCAACGGAAGGAAAAGCAGGCCAAAGCCGGATTACAACGGTATTCAATCTTGAGAGCGAAGAGTAAGTAGTAAGTACTACCTCACCATTCTAACCGCATTCGCATTTTTCTTTTCCATTCTTCCCCTTTTCCGTTTTTCCACTACACCAACTAAACACACAGACGAACGCACACAAAAGCCAAAGAGAGTGAGAGGGAGAGAAAGCCACCGTGCGACATACACTCCGTCAGAATAAATCATGAAATCATTCAACCAGGCAAAAACGAAAAAAGCTTGACTGCCGGCATTTATTATTCTTCGTTTTCACCACTGAGCGCGGTATATGCATTACCCATTATACTCGTACGGAAGCAGATTTATACCTCACTAAAAGTTAGAAAGTCTTTGACACAAAACTAAACATAGGGAATATTCACGCTACAATAATAGATTTTCGCATATACCTTCGTCGTCGTCGTATGACGATAATCATATCATGATCAACATGAGATTATTATGATGGTTATGGCCCTGGCGGTTGTATAGAAAGGGATACCTACACCGCTGCAGCGTTCCTGTGGAGTTTAACGTATGTGGGTAGTTTTGGTGTGACGTGGAGGGCAATTAATCTACGATCCTTTGTATTCTCCAAACTACACCTTTGGGTATTATTATTTCAATGTGATTCAACTGAGAGTAGAATGGAAAGAGGGGAAAAGGCATCTGCTACCTTGCAGAAGGAAGACCAAGCGTACAGAGAATTCAAAACCAAGCCAAATTGTAGGAAAACTGAACGTAGGTACACACAGAAAAAACAAACTGCACCGGAAAGCGAGTTGCGTAGGGAGAAGGCTTGTGTGTCGAGGCAAAGTGGGGGAAAGTATATATGGCAAAGATGGCAATGGGGTATAAAGCTTAGAGGAAGTTTTGTTTGGTTCAGTTATTTTCATGTACCGCATAATACGGCCAGAAATGGAACATTTACAGAACGTACCACTAGCACGGCGCAAAAACGTGCTACTGCAATAATCAACTTACCGTGAAAAGATAATGCACAAGTTTATTGGCAATTTTTACTATATGGAGCGAAAATGGGGAGTTTTATTATTGTAGTTTTGGCGTACAATTTTGTATATATTAGCTTTTGGCAATACAAAGGGAAATTAGAATCAGCTTCTGCTGTTGTTTCAACTGAATGGAAAGAATAGGGTTGTTGTAATGAACTACGACTGCTGCAGTGACTGTCACTTCTTGAAAAAAAGAGATTTTTTTGTACTACGGGCACTACCATCATGGCGGCGGTTTCAATAGAACTTCCTGTCCTAATATTTTTGCTTGCCATTGGTTCAGTTTTTTATATGGTTTAAAATGCTCACAGAGAACAGCAGTAATTTTCCTTTTTCACTTTAACTTCCCATGAGTCTTCATTAATGTCCACTTTCATTTCGATTTAATGTTTTTGTATCAAGAGAAAAATGTTAAAATCGGAATGCCTTTGGCATATGACATTTTCCAAAGAGGTAGTGGTCGTGGATCCTTTGAGCTGAAATAAAAAGGGACATACGATGAAAATATTACGTGACCGTGACATGATAATTGATGCGGTTTCCTGTTGGGAGTGTACTATATAAACAGGTTACAGGCAGATTTTCACAGGTCACGTGTTCACCGGGAATAGTTATAGCGAATGTAAACGTATATTTTTAAATACCCACGTTAGATATATGGCAGAAAGGTTCACAAAGGTGAAATATATAAATTTAGTGAAGAAATGCACATTAAAATGAAATGTTTTTTTCTCAGACTCCAACGCCACCATGTCGATTCCCTAGAAGAAAACCCATCAAGCAAGATACAACATTAGTGAGAACAGAAGCGTTGAGAAAACAGCAAATCCCATTGGTAATCTCTGGACAATAGAAAACGTGATTGAGTGAAAGTTCAACTTTTATTAATGTTGTAGCTTTCCCTGCTCTGCTACTATGTTAGTAGTAGATAAAAGCGTGCTTCAGACTATCTGTACAACTGTGAAACGTCCTTGAGAAGAAGCTACTACAACTACTGGGACTGGGACCGGCAGAGGGGCAACGGTAATACGGGTGGCCGTTGTATTTCGGAAACAAAATACACAGTTTATTTATTGTCCAAAATAGTGATACATTTTAAGCTGTCAATTACTTTTCTCACCGTTGCTGTGAAGAAGTGTGTTTGCTTATATCTTAAATAACGTCTCCATCATCCCCCATCGTCTGTACTATTTACTTCTCAACAGTCACTATTAAGCTTTTCGTACCAGCAGGGTGTGTAATCCCCTTATAAAATGAGACGACTTAACTAAACACATAAATAAATTCAAGGAGCACTTCACTAGTTTGGCTGTGTAAGCAAGTACCACTTCCATTGCATGCTTCTTTATTCAAAGGCAATAGAAATGGAGAAGTTACATTGAAACGAAATCCAGGAATTCTGTAATTACAACAACACTGCTCTGCTGCTGTCATCCTTACACGGAGAGCTTCCATCCATGGAACAACAAAGAACCGCAATTATTAAAGTTCTGCAAAATAAGCACTTGCTGGTACGCACACGTATCTGAGAACCATATACTACTAACACGTTAAAATATAACACGGGTGCACAGTTGGCACAATCCAAAGGACTACCAATTACGAACTTATTGGACTCAAATCTCACCCACTGCAAATTTTGTTGGAGAAAAACTTTTTCGCTATTTGTACACTGATTTGTTATTACATGGCTTAAAAATATCTTGTACCATTTTCCTCCTTTATTGACATTATTGTCATTACAACTCTATCGCGCCCGGTAGTTATACTACTAGCGTTGTAATCATTCTCATCATCAGCAAGAAATAAGGAAGGAAACTCCAGCTCTCTCAATCCTTTATTTGTACGACAGAAGACAGCCTGCAAAGGATAAAAAGGATCATTGCTCACTTTGTAATCAAAAAGGAAATCAAAGCAATCATGACAACTTTGGAGCAAGTTTTAAACGAAATAGACTGTATCGGATGGTGTTCCCAATTTCGCTCGGATTTGAAGAAATTTAATCCGAAAAAGCCTTGTTTTGGCTTCACATTACAAAATGGGATTCTCATTATTGCCATAATAGACGTGGTAAGCCTTGCTACTCTTATGCTTATGCTTACAAACAAATACATTCATACAGTCCTAGATATATGTTTCTTTTGTGTTGTTGTTGTCGCATCAAACATACATGTACGTTTTTAGACGTTTCTTTCCTTTGCAACGACGCAATTTGCACGGAAAATAATGATTTTCTAGAATTGTTAGGTATTTTATCTTAAAAAAGCAAATTAACTGAGGTTCACGTTACAAGTAGCAGTGAGATAGGAATTACATAAAGTGTTGTTTATTTAAAAAAGATAGAAGTCGTCACAATGTAAATGGCGAGCATTGAATTACAAGGTCATTTTTTTGTGAAGCAATCGCGAAGCAGCACAGTCACTTTCTTTAATCATCAAAACGTGTGCTCCTCAAAGAGAAATTGTATGTTTGTGTTGCTTCTTCTTTTTCCAGATTGGAGGGGTCCTCGGAGTATTGCCGCTGGTCATATGGCTGACTGCAATGACACTTTTTAAAGATCTCATGCAGAGCATCAGGGAAGACTTGACGTTACAACCCATGGAGTCAGCTAAAACGGTGGAGAAATCATGTAAGAAGCATTATTAGAGAGAAAAACGTATTCCCTTTATGTACAATTGCATGTATATTTTACGGCCAAGTCGAGTACAGCAATAGAGTCCTAGAAAGATTATAAAAAGAAGAAACAATAGCGTGTGAAATTGGAAGCAAAGTGCTTTTATTTTCTGTGATACAAGCAGCTGGTGGCTCGTCGTCTCGTTTACGAACAAAAACTACTTACTACTTACATGATAACGTCTCTTGTGTAGTAGCTAGTTTCTTATCGTCAAAATCTGCTGTTGCTAGTATTGTTGTGAAAAGCCCTTTTCACAAGAAACATTAAATTGTAACAATCTCCCTTCCAGCTGCTTTATATTTTGTCACTGTAAAATAAAATAATACGAATGTTTCGAGAAAAATATTTGTGACAAAAGTTTGTGGGAATTATGATCATCATATATCATTTATTTGTACGGTGCCGTTATATTGTTATTATTTGTATCATATATAAAGAGTTCATATAATACAAGAGCTACATTGGCAGTAAAAGATATTATTTCCACTAACAAGAAAAAAATGCCCACCATATTCTCACATTTTTAGCATTAGTCGTCACACAGAACATGTGTGCTGACATGGCATGAGATGAGAACTTGAAAAAAAGGCCATGAAAAAGATGAAAGCACATTTATCCTGCAAACAACTGCATTAAATTTTCACCTTTCGCCATACGAAAAATCTCGCAGTTTTTCACAATCAGTAGAAGTACCACTACAACTATACACACACGAATTGTATAAAAGGTTGTACAATCTACATGAAAAATTATCTGCATTCCAGTATCATATCTCTCAACATCTCGTTATGCACGCCATGCGCCACGTACTTGTGGAATTTAGAGATATCGCAGGATTTAGCTCTTATGAAGCCGGGTTGTGGTTAAAGAAAATCTATAGGTTGAATAGATGTATAACAGCTTGTGCGTTTTTCTTTATTAGTAGAACTTGAGAGGATCTCTAAAAATCTTACGACACAAATTCAAAAATGTTAAAGCACTACATGGGTTAAATATTGCTGAATTGAAATTTCTACTAAAAGTCTTGACGGAATTAGCAAATTAGAAAATTAAGCTGAAACCTGTTGAAATTGTACATATTTACTTTCAAGGGTATTTGTGTTACCCTTTGAAACCCTTTTGCTATATTTCGAAACAAGCGACATCTATAGTACACCTTTAAGGTCGACTGCAGGCAAGGGTCCCCTATTTGAACCTCTACGATACGATGCGTTTAATCATTGATTATAATGTATCAAAATGATGGCCCCAGTGTGAAAATTCCAAAGTTCTACAAAATTTAAGCTCGTGTTCCCTAATAATATTCCCGAGGAATTGGCGCACTTTAAATGAACCATTGGTGAAAGTTGGCCCTAAATTACAAATGCACAGCTCCAAAAATCGAGAAATCGATCCCAAAATCAGAGCTTCAAAAGTTCTTGTTTGTAGTTTGGGAGGAGATGCATTTTACTGCTGGAGTTTCCACAAAATAGCAACTTCGATATGTACTGCTGTACAGCACTACCCGATGAATCTTCCACAAATATTACGTTGCTACTTACACAGTACATAGCCTCGGATTAAGAACATTGCAATAATAATATTTATCCAGGAGCAGCAAGAAACACCGAAAAAATGTATTATTGACCCAAGGAGGTTGTTTGTGAGGTGGGAGAAAAAGTATTCTATTTTTCAAATGCTTGTACACCATGAATAAAAAATTAGCAAAAAATAAAGTTCATCCTTATCCGAATCTGGGGTTCTGTGATGCTGCCCTTGTTGGTACTTTTGTACTGGTACCAAATTTTCAGTACACAAGAGAGACATGCCACTTTGCCACTTTCCAATTCACAAGTACAACAAGCCCCTCGTATGCACTTGTAGGCCGTTGTTTGTAGTTCTCGTTCCACTAGTCTACTTGTAGCTGTCTCTTTTGACCCATTTTCACTTTTTTCTTCCATAATGTTATGAATCACAAAATGGATTTGTATGGCAGAAAGAGAGTCAGCATTCTCACTCTAGTCGTTCAAAAAAGTGACAGTGACATAAATACATGGACATAAATGCTAGGAACAGAAACAAAAATGAAGGAGAAAAACATCTACTCATAAATTAAAATGAGCATACGAGAGGTGAATATATTTTTGCGAGAAGAAAAGGACAAGTGAAAGAGAAGTGACTTGGGGCTAATGAAAAAGGAAGCTCTTATTGGCTATATACATATACTTTCATATGATAAAACAGTGAAACTGCTTCCAGATCAAAGCGTATCCTTACTTGTATTTTTATCTTTTCTTGCCTACCCATTTAGTCATTTCCTTTTCCTGTACTGCTTTCAAAAAAGGAAAGTTATTTTCTTCTTACTGCATAGAAAAGAATAAATTACTGGAGTCGTAGTAAATAAAATGGACTCGTAGGTTTTTACAATGATATCTTGAACTTGAATATTAGCTTCTATATGAGTGCTGCTAAATCGATACTTTAGAAGATGTAAAAACTAGCAACGTAAAAACTGCCGCATTTTTATCAACCCAAATAGAAGGGCAAACTATGCATTTTATTGGTACTTCTTGTGTGTATTTACAATATGTACACGTTAACTGGCTGTTGACGACTAGTCCTTTCATCATCGTGGTCCTGCTCATGTACGCGTATCCGTATGTGAATGGAATGGAATGAAAAAAAGAGAAAAAATGCGGCTTTGAAAAAGGAAATGGGTGTGAGTTTTTATTTCTTTTGTGTGCCTACTACGCCGATATGTAGCATTTGTATATAAGCAACAGAATAGATTGCGATAGCACCACGAGGCTGAAGAGGGTACCCAGGCTGAGATAACTTGTTCCTCGCAGAGACGATCGTGATCAAAGAAAAAATTCGATGCATTAAACATGAACGAATTTCTGGCTACGTAA
>JAHZNB010004774.1:0-11397 GCA_027744295.1 Callyntrura guangdongensis
CTTTGGGATGATAGTGAGTATAAGGTGTTAACTTTCGAACTATGATGGGATACTGTGGCGTTTTAAAATCCAAGTTTTGGTAGTTTGTTACCATAATGAATGGTTTGAGAAACTGCAGAGGATTAATAATATTTTCCAAACTGTGTATGTGCGTTGGCGTTTTATGCAATGGATGGTTTGGCCTTTTTTGTAAGGCTTCCCAAACCTTGCGTGATATTTCAGAGTCTGTAAGAATAAAGTGGTCAAGTAACTGAAAAGTTTCATTATGTAGCGTTTCAACAGAAGCAACGAGAAAGAGACAACACATCGTTGTGAAAACAACCCGGTTTTTAGCCACTTGAATCATATTTGTCAACGTAACTTTAGTCGATAGCGAACAATTTCAAATGTTTTTTCGTGGGAGAAAGTAAGAAATACCTAATGCGTTTATAAATAAAAAATAGCACAATATTGTCGCCAAAGCTACTTTATCTATTAACTTGCCGTTCGTTTTTTGCTCGTGATTACAATTAAAAAATATGTTACCCTAGTAAATTATTTACTTGATGATTGTTATGTCGCTGCTAACGATACATAGCTGGTATGCATATGCTTTAAGTTACAGTTTGTCTTGTCTTTCTAATAGACTACTGATAATTAAAATAAGTAGACAGGTAATTAGAAACATAAATGCAATTAAAGCTTTTTAAGAGAAACTAGTTTCCTATGGCAGTTATAGCGAATCGAATTTTTTATTGACTGAACTAATGTATACTAAAACACGAAACAATTGAAAAATAAAACTGAAAATCGAATTACAACTACGAATAGTTTTGGTATTTACTACAATAAACGATAAATTATTTTGGTAGCATTTTAGAAACGAATAATACTGGGTCAATACTTTGATCCTTTTATATTTAAGTAAAAGCAAACTTTTCAAGGAATGGGAGACTATCGTACACAGTTCACAACCTGAAAACTTAAATGACACCTTTTTTAATTATTGGTAAAGTGTAAACTCTACTAGAATATTTTTGCCCACCACAAGTGTCTCTCTAAACACTCAATCATTCCAAAAGGTGCTGAGTATGTAGGTCGTTCTCGCGCATATAATTAATCCTTGTTTGACGAGTTTTGCCTCCATGTCAGCATAATTCATATAACTGCTTTTGGTTCCAGACGGTCTTACATACTAGGTTGTAGGGAAATACTAATCTACGTAGTCCAAAAAATACTCAAACTTTCTAGGTGTTTTTATTTCTACGTTGAAACTTGTATTTCAGAGCTAATTATAAAGTTTTAAGTAGACAATATATTATACATACAAGATCAAGTACAGAAGTAAAATAGTACGCGATACTTTTTAATTGATATACTGTAATATCATAGAGAATCCCTATTTACTAAACAGTATTTAGTCAATGAAGTTTAGGTGGAAACTTAAAATTACAGCACACCAATGGTAAGAACATATAAGTTAAAAGAATTCTTTCCACTAAACACCGAGGGCTATTTCATTTTATCTGAAAGTTAAAACACAATTTTGGTATCGTTTTTAATTGGTAAACAATTTAAATTGTTT
This sequence comes from Callyntrura guangdongensis, assembly GCA_027744295.1. Lineage (NCBI taxonomy): Eukaryota > Metazoa > Arthropoda > Collembola > Entomobryomorpha > Paronellidae > Callyntrura > Callyntrura guangdongensis. Next base: position 1,565 of record JAHZNB010004774.1, read on the forward strand.
CAAAACTAACACAAGAGAAACTTTTGAAAATGTTAAAAATATCATTATACAAAACTTTGTTGAAATCTGTCGAGATTCCTGCTATCACTGTGAATTTTAAATCATGTTTTTCCAAAGGCTTATATGAAAATATCTTGGAATACTTATAAAACGTTTACACTGTACAGTAATTCCAACAGCTTTTAACTGTAGTAAATATTAGAGGAAATGAGCTAATGAAATCGTAGAAGCATTGACCTTATCTTACGTAGCACAATCACGTCTCTAAGGCAACCTCGTACATTAGTCAAAATAGTGAAGTAGCTTTGAGTTTCCAAGTCAGTTACTGTTCGTAAGAGTAAAAGACGCTCAAACGTAACAAGTACAACATTCAAATAAGGAATACTTTTGAAATGTCAACCGACCTAAATGCTTAAATGTTCCTAATATTTCTTCGTACAAATTCAAAATCAACATTTCGTTTTGCACAAAAACAAATAATTATTTACAAGAATGTTTTTAAGTTGTATTGATTTAGAAACTTGACAAATTTTGAAAGTACTTAAAACTGTTCCACATTTTGTTATTGATGGTTTTAGTGCAACCGTAGTCAAATTATATCTAATATGCAAATGCAATAAAGTATTATTTTAAAAACTTGTTCAAAATTTGGAGCAAGTACATCTTAAATCTAAGGTATTATTATTCTTAAAAACAATTTTTTTCTCAATAACTTTATGGGTACCTTCCATTAACCAAGGTCAAACTCAGGGATAATAATATATAAAAAATAATGTAGGTGTAAGGAAAACAAAGCATGAAGGAATACCTGCCACCACGGTTTACACATCATTTTAGTACAAAATAATCAGATTAAAGCCTTTAAATAATCAGATAGTTCAGCTTAAATAATATGCTTAAATCGGAGCAAGGTTACATAATTGCAATACGATATGTATCCACAAGTATAAACTTTGACAAAAACGGAATGCATATCAGTGGTATCAGTAAAAAACTAACCTATAATCTACTGGGTAATGTGTCATCTCAGGGTTGTACCTTGCAGGTTGTTTTTGTATTATGTCGTTGGTTAGATTTCGTGAAGTATTTAATGAGTTTTACAAAAACAAAGTAATTCTACGATGGTGGTGGGAAACCAATTTCCACCTGATTATCAACATTTATCTGGGTCGTCTATATATCGGTAACCGGCCATCACCGAACAAAAGCACTTGCAAGCATGGATTAACTATGCCCAAGCCATTCTCCGCCCAGACTTTTTTATTTGGTGTCATCTACTCCGTCCAACTAGGTCCATTTCCTTGGCCAGTTGCAAGTTTTACACGTTCAAGCATCTTGCCCATAAAAGATGGAGAAAAATGTGAATAGTGTAGAAAAATATTTGTTTAAATTCAGAATCAATGGACTGCGGGGTCCATATACTATTACATTATAATACGGATATAATGCGACCATGAAGTTTGTCGTAAAACTTACATGCCCAGGTTCAATTTTAATTTTACATATACAGGTCCTTAGAAACATACTTGTCATCTCCTTCGTTTGAAATAAAACTAGAAAAACGGTTGGAAATGCGAGTGGACTATGTAATTTGCGGGAAATAGTTTGTTCGGAGTAAATCCATGTGCGCGGTTGGTTTTGTGCGGTGATGGCCTAGACCCTGATAAAACCAATAACTTTTGTTTACATGTTCCGGATACAGAAGTTATTAAAACCATTAACTAGTTACAGGGGAAACGTTTCATAATTTATGATAATTGCCGATTGGCTTGACCCGGCTCGTGGAACACCTAGATGTCTACTTGTCATTGATTTTGATGCTTTTGTCATTTTTAAAATAAAAATCACAAAAAATGCGGCTTGTTTGAAATTTATTTAAAACTAAATTAGTAATTTTTATTGTCCCAAAAACTTGCAAAAAGCTTGTAAGAGACTGCACAATAAAGGAATTACAAATAACTCAGCATCGTTCAGTTGTTAATTTTCAAAATGCGGCAGATAACATTATTTAAAATTCTGTATTTTTTACCATGATGACCGTCCTCAACTGCATCCTCGCTATGCGGTTACTAGGCCAAACATGTCTTTCTCAGAAAATGGAAGTTGGCAATAAGTGTTGAATAAGTTCCGGTGGGAGAAACGGTATTGGTAACTGTAACGTCGATATTTCCCACCACGTGATTAGGTAAAACGATCGCTGTCTTGTTAATTTGTACGGGTTCCCTGGGAAGCCAACTTAAAACTATTGCATCGACTTCTGGTCCATATGGATAGAGTTGAATCGGACAAAGAAATTCTCCTGGTCTGCTGCCCAACCCATTGCAGGAAAGTGTCACGGATGCATGAACACTGTAGAAAAGACGACCATTTGGAAATACCCTGAGGACCCGGTTAGACTGCAGAATATCAAGAGTTTTGCCTTCTTCATTGTCAGGAAAGAAAAGATTTGGCTTCCAAAAACTGTCAATCATTTCTTCCGTTATAAGTTGCAAGTATCTGAACTTTTGACATCCAGCCAGCAAACTGGTGTACTGAAGACGCGGATCCTCCCATTCTTGACGTATAAACACGTTCAGTTTCCACAGATGAGATTCCTCGTCCACGGAGACAATGTTGAGAATAGCAATGTATACTTGGACGGAAAGTGGTACATCTCCAGGAGGGGGAGGAATTTCTCTGAGAAGAGTATTTCCAAGAATGGAGGTGAGAATCTTTTGTTGAAGATCTGATCCACAACCACCTCCGGGTCTGCTTGTCAGTGTTGGGACTTGGTAAGACGCACCGAAAGCAAAGCTTGAGAGAAGTAAAATCCACTTCAAGTAAAATTTTATGGTGTTCATTTTGAAGAAAATGATAAATAAATTCTTGGTACTTCTTCAAAAGATTAGCTCAGAAAAATTATTTTGGCTTGAGGGCAGACGTTAATGGTGGTATGATGTCGTTGAAAAATGTGTGTTGGACTTTTTATACTTAAGCCAAAGCCGGTCAACTGCGTAGATTTTTTATACGCCTGTTTTGGGGATTACATTAAACAGAAGGTATAGCAATAATCCGTAGTAAATTTCAAAGTTACCGCTCTGACAGAGATTATATATGTATTATACCAAGCGTATTGACTAAAAAGTTGCACATTAAACGAAATATTCATGTTAAGGAAGTTATTGCTGACATCACAAATATATTAACTTGATGAGAAAGATCTTTTGCAAGATTTTAAAACGATCTTAATTGACGTGAAATGCATTGTAGTTTAATACTTGCGGATATAGTTTTTTGCTTGTGTTTGAAGTCCTAATAATATAACGCCGCGTCCACAAGAAGAAGCATTAAGTCAAAAAAATCCAGGCAAGAAAAACAATTAACGCAAAAAGTTCCATACAAGAATAGGGCGCAAGTCAAATTTCCACAGTGCACGAAAAGGCACTAAGTTGAACTTTGGTTCATGTGAACTCTTTACAGCATATTGTTCCTTAATTCATCCCGATCATTTTGGTATATACATGTATGGACTATATTAGAAGAAAGCGGGAGTAAATTTTTTTGAAGTGTCAGTGCAAAGCATTAAACCTTATTGTACTGAGTTTTGTAAATACACCATTTAGCTGATATCGGTCATTTTAGACTTTGGAAATTTGACTTGCGCCCTATTCTTGTATGGATTTTTTTGCGTTAATTCATTTTCTTGCCTGGACTTTTTTTTACTTAATGCATCGTCTTGAGGAAGCGGAGATAAGTAATTCTGAGAAAGCACTTCTATCAATATTATTTATATAGCTTATTGTATATACCATACAAATCAAATTACAACATGGTTTCATTAAAGGATGCACGGGACTATAAAACTTTGCGCGGAATGATGTATCGACTCGTTAAGCGCAATTATACATTATTTTCACGAATCTACGACTTATGTGGTTATTTTCAGGTTGACTTTAAACCGCTGGTCTTCTATGGCTTTCCAAACTCCTATAAGTTTAGACGCGTCCGATATAAAAATCTGCTGCTTTTAGTAAAGAAAGCCGAAAAAGGCCAAATGGCTTGGGTAAGGTTTTCCACAGAGATACATTCTATTCAAGGAATATAATGGCGATTTACTGGTAACGTTACTGATAAAGAAGGATGTTTATTTAATTTACAGTCGGCAGTAATTGTATAATCAGTTTTTATTATAAAAATTAATTGCTTAATCTAATCACCACCGCTCTTGTTCTTGTACTACCAACCGCGACCACTCCTTTTCTGCTACAACTTACTTAGGACGAGTTTTTTAAGTACTAAAAATCCCAACACGCAGTCAAAAAACACTACATAATATGACTGGTGTTCGACAACAGTATGCACATACATACAATTACAACGTGAACATATTTTTAAAATTTCCGCCGATTTCATTTTGATGGCTACGGCATAACACACCACAATAACGCTACCTATATAATATAAATGTTGGAACTTTTGTTCGGCCAATTATGCGCCAAAGCTATCACAGCCAAAAACTCGGCAAATTGCCGCGCTACCTTTTGTTATAATACAATAAATAAGTAAATTATAATATCGGATGTAGTCCAATTCATTCCTACGATTTAAAAGAAATGCAGTTGCAAACCTTTCAGAATCAACATGTCACGTAACCGCTGATCAGACAAATTGTTTCCAGAAGATATCGACGGTAAGCTCAATTATTACACCAGCATTTAAGCTGAAGCGGCATAACTAGAACATGTTTACTGCTTACTTTTATAGCAAGCATAGACTGCTGAACCAAGGGGTTGAGGGTTCATTTTCCCTTGAGCGCTGTAAGTACACAAAATTTATGAACATCCCTTCTCTCAGAAATTTTAGTTGTTTCGTCAAATGTAGCTCCAATTCACTGGGAAAATTATAAAATGGAAAATCACTGCATACTTTGAAAGACTTTACTATAGCAATTCAGTTCATAGTGCTAGTTTGCAGAAATGTTTATGATGCACTTCAGATGTTCATCGCTTATTAAGTAATTAGTTACGTACGTAAACGTTACTCGTTACTAATTTATATAAATATAGCTGATGTTAACGAGATTTGCAGGAGATATATGATACTCTCATCGTTTTACCTCTACTTGTACCTTCCTATGTAGAATTATGACACAAGCATTAAATTTAATGTATTTGCCAATCAATGGTTTGAATTTTAAATAATATTGAAATGGCTAGTTATTTGTTACCAGAGTAAGAGTTTCAATTTATTCACTCATAACAAAAGTCATGTACACCAAGTATATGGTGATTATGGGTACTTGTGTTCTATGCTGACATGTCAAATATTTAAATATATGGTTGCTAATAATTATACGTACATAATAGTTAATGAGAAATTGAGGCAGGGAATAACTTGTTTCGCATATAAATAGTTCAACAAAAATTTTACAAAAAATTGTTAACAAAAAATGACTCCATGAAAAGAAAATATATTTAAAGTACGTGTGGTAGATTTTTGTAGAATGTATTTTTATAGGAATTAGGTACTCTAATGTCCTGGTAGAGTGATTGCAATGCACGTATTGTGAGTATTGAGGTCAGCGTGATTCTAAATTGCTGTTGCAACCTCTCTCGTGATGGAGGAGCGAAAATTCCTCTGGTGGAACTTTCCGCACAGTGTTGTAAACGACACATGGTGTACTATTAAAAGTTACATATTGACTTAAATTACCTTGATTGATTACCTTAATTGATTTTTTGCAAACCACAATTTTTAGGGCTAAAAGTAAAAACCTCGTACGGTATTGAGTTATTAAAAAGTTAAAATCCAAGCTGCGAACTGTATTTAAACTTGCATTTGTATTGGTCAACTTATAATTAATATAGAGTTAACTCGGGAGCATCGATACTGTGAATGAATGTGATTAATTAAAAAACCTTAATATATATTTTTGCATTTTTATTCGTAAGGATACTGCAGCCGGTGTCAATATGAGTCTGCAATTATTTACTCTCGAATAAAAATGCAAAATGTAGGTTACTCCAAGAACATTTTATGCTTATTACAACGTTTTACTTGATTGAGCTCAGACTAAGCAGTACCCACTACCTATTTGCAAATTATGTTCAGTTCAATGTGCAGATATTTTTAAAAGCTTTGTAATGTATTTAGGTAAACAAAATCAAAGCCATCTTCTAATTGGGAGTCTCAAAATTCACTTATACAGACGAGATTGTTGACATAATCCATCATGAAAGTAAAAAATGAAATTAAATGAGCATAGATCCGCTGTTATTACGTAGTAGCAATAAATATTAAAATCATAATCAATGAGGTTTCAAACAATAAATGTTATCATTGGTTAAGATAGCACCTAGCTACTCTATAAATGCATGAATGGTTTAATATGTAGAAAAAACTTGCAGTGGGCAGCAATATGTAAAAGCTCTTTATAATTCCCTTTTAAGCAAAAATTGATATACTAAAACTGCAACATGTTTCCAAACATGCTCACGTTAGACGTAATCATAGTATAACATAGATAACGTTTACTTCTGACATTACATGACGTTACGTCTTACGTTTACATGACATTCCGTTCTCACGGTTTACACGTAACTGGAGAGTGAATCATCTCACAATGCAACAATATACCGTTTAAGAAAATTTATACAGATGAGAATGTTTTACTTGGGTTAGCATTTGAAAAATATGAAAAAGTTAAACTTGTAGGTTTGGATATAAGACACTTGCAAAGCTCTTCAAAGCTATGTCAGCTCTTTAGTGATATATAACTGGAAAGCCGTTGAATTTTTTTGTCGATCAATACAATGAATCCTTGCGAGATACTCGAATATAAAATCTGGCCACCGACTAAGAAATTACCTTCGTAGTAACAACATAACAACACAAGTTGTTTCACACCGTCCTGTGAAAAAGAGCGATTAAGTCTATAAAGTTTTTCACTGTGCCATGTAAAAACAACCAGTAATCCACAAAAAAAACAGAAAGTCCGTTATTACCAATTTCAACACTATCGTTGTTCTATAAGGACAAATGCTTACAAACTACAAATAGGTATACGTAAACATATATAAGGTAAGAAACAATGCATACTTATCCGCATTTCAAATATAATCCCCCAGCCAATGCTTTCTCTTTTCAGCGTCTCCTTATCAAGCATACATCTAAAAGTTTTGACTTTTTTGCCTTGATTCTTCATAACACCTACGCATTCACGAAAACGCCCACTACAAATGCCTTGAACAACAACAACAACAACAACAAATTTTGTTTCGCCCCCAAACCCACGTGCATAAGAGCAGTGAAAATTCTGATCATTTTGGCCCATTTTTGGCAAGCAGATTTTGATCAAATGACATCCAATTGCCTACATGGTAATCTTCAGTAATCACTAGAGGTGGTGGAATGACATTTTTTTTCCTTACGACATCCACTATCAATAGGTTCGTTTCTTTAGGAAATTGTGCATATCTTTACCACCAATTGAACTTGAACCATTTTAATATATGCTAAGGAAATTAACAAAACATCAGAACTTGTTAATGTTGAAGTTAGAACTGATAAGGCCAAAATACCGTTGAAATGAAACTTACTGGAAATGAAACACTAGCCAACATTGAGTGAATTGTGGGAAAAAATTCATAAAAACAAAACTCCAAGCTTCACAAATTGGACGTTTTTTCAGAATAACGGCCGTAAATAAATTAATGAGGATGGCGCACAACGTGCATAATACAATAAAGAATTTTTGAAAGGCACTCGGAAAGATACAGTATGAATCCCTAGCAATAGCATGTAAATATATTGACGGTCGATCTTGAGTTCATATGTGAACAAAGGAAGCATGGGTAAAGGTCTTAACTGCACACAAGTGTAACACTGAGTTCAAATGTAATCAGTAAGGGGCGACACTTCAAGCAACTAAAAACTCACTTTTAGGCAAGAAATTAAACCACTAAAATCATCAAAATATGCCACTAACTATGCAAACTAACTTTTACATTTTTATGAACAAAATCAGTCTACGATTTAATGTTTCCGAAAATCGAGATTTTCAGACCGTCTCAACTTTAAAGACAAAAAATCAATTTTTGTTCTTCATAATTTGTACAAAAGTTTAGATTACGAACGTTTAACACAGTATACGTGTGTAAGAAAATTTAAAATTGCAAACAATGACAATTTCCAAATTATCACACGTCATGTTCGTTCGTCGATTTGTTAAAATTGGCAATAGGCATGGCACTGAAACTTACTTCTACCACTGCAGTAGTTATTGAACAATATTTCACCCCAACAATAACACCAGAATCCCAGTTTGTGTTGGTAGAAACATCGTCATTCAGTTAACAGTTTGATGTATAAAAACTTTCACAGAAAAAAATATTTTGCAAGCTAGTGCTAACGTTACAAAAGATTCCATTCCCATCTATCGGGAAATGCTTCCTTTCATTCACATTTGTCTGTTTATCATTTATCCTATTTGAAAATGACGTATTCAAATATAATTTTGTCCTCGTTTTGCAACTTAAAATTCAAAAAGTGTGAAAAATAAAGGAACAATATGATTTCGTTTTAAAGATGTGTACTAAAAACGTACAATAATGTCAACTTTATGAGTAAACCATATCTACTTATAGCGGCAATGAAAATAAAAGTGCTTGTAAAATAATCAAATTAGGAATGTATATAAATTTCTACTTAATAATGTTAGTCAAAACTGTAAGTTAAAATATAAATCACATTGGAAAGTATAATAATATTATCTATCCTATATCTATTTTTTAATAAATGAATCAAAAATGTAAATTTTGTATGGAAATATGCCTTAATGTAACATGTATTAGCATTTAAGCAATTAAGATGCAAAATAAGCAATTTAGGCAACTAAAACTGTGGCTCAAAGTATTTCTTTTCATGTGATTCGTCCACATACTGAAGGTCATGGTGATCCGCAAAACTATAAGAAATAAGCATTTGCCTAAAGTGTCGCCCCTTAGTAATCAGTCATTCAATCTCACAAAAAACAAATCTCAACAAGAAATCCAGTCATCCAGTCGTAATTACGCAAGTGTCAGAGACGTTCATTTAATAAAAATGAGTAGTAAACATCAACAACAGGTGAAGTAATTGAAAGAAAACGAGAGCCCAACTCTGCCACAAGTAAATCTTTATTTGTGTGCTTGCGGTTTATTGATGTAGAAAACTAGCTGCTGTTGTGCATCCTTTTCAGTTGGTCAGTAAAATGTACCAGAAAATTATGCATTTTGACTCACACTGTTGACGTGTGGTTTTTGCATGCAATCTGGTATGAAACTCGATAAATTAGCTACGATATTGTCAATTGGATCAAGGCTGAGGCAAATTGTTTTTTGTTGTAGATAAAGCGGACATTTTCTACGATTGGCATCAGACGGCAGCTTGCGACAAACTTGGAAAATGTTCCCAAGTTTGTGCAACTAACGCTTATGGAGGAAATTGTTCATGTGCTGATGAATTTCAATTAAAAGCAAATGGCTGGGATACTGGGATGCAATCCCGTTGGTAAGACTGCTCATGTAAAAATAGAAAAGTTTGTGAATCTCTGACAGTATGGTGTCATAAAGAAACTCGACCTGTTTTTGTTTTACAAAAAAGGATGCAAACTGGAAAATGTTTGACAACACCAAGAAAGAGTGGTGGGTCCATCCAATGTGGCATGATAAAAGTAAAAACAAAACAAAAGCAGCCATCCCAAATGGTTTAGATGGTTAGTTAGAATTTTGAAGATTTGGGTGACCCTTGATTGATGATTTTTGCTGTTGACTTGTGATTACTAATGTATTGGTCGGGAGACGTACTCTATTTGG
>JAHZNB010004775.1:0-43594 GCA_027744295.1 Callyntrura guangdongensis
GAAGAGAGTGTGTGTGTGACTGAGTTGTTTTTTCAGGCTTAAAGCTGCTTAGTTTGTTAACGGAGAACACGGCAAAAAAGGGATTATTACAGGGCAACTTTACGCTCACTCTGGAAAAATATAAAAACAAAAATATAAAAAAAAGTTTTACAAACCCCACCACTTGGACGAGTGTACTTACATTTTGTAGACTCCCTTTATGCAGGGAATTGCGTACAAGTATAAATGTACGCCACTGTAGTGGATACAGTGTTTTTCTGTTGGAAGGAAATTTTGTGTAAGAATTAAAGTAGAGAATAACAGAGCAAAGCCCTTTACGAGTAGCAGCCATTTGTGTCTGCAAGTTTGCTCATTCCACACTCTTCTAGTGTCTCTTTATTATCATCGTCGGTTGCCATGAAGCTTTAAAAAAGTCTCATTTTGTCGCCCTCGCTGCTTTGTACCAAAAATATACACAAAAAGTTCACAGAGGAAAATTTTTATTTGGAACGGAGAGTAAGAGAGACGAGAGAGTTAAGGTTTTTTATTGGTATGTTCTCTTGTGTGTGGAAGGGATTGATCGGATGATGTGATGATCATGTTTAAATATTTACAATGAAAATAGTATAATAAGTGATGATACAAAATTTTTCCCTGGAATCTAATGCTCTTTCTGACCGAATCTGTGTGCCGTGCGGAGGCTTTGTGCTTGACCAAATAAAACGGCTTAAAAGAGAGTACTAAACTGCGGTACAGTTGTTGATTAATGAACTATTCATCATTACACAGCGTTTGTGTGCCAGAGTCTTAAACACAGTGTCTCGGTCCAGTTAAACAATTTTCCGAGTGTTTGCTTGTTCTGCGTGGAGAGACGATAGCGGTGCTTTCCTGATAGCAGACAAACATGCTGGACGGATTTTTATGGTGACTGGTGACGACAATCAACTTTGACAATGTCAGCATTTTTTCTCTAACCAGATAAAAAAAGAAACCCCTCGATGCGTATTTGTAATAGTAACAGTTATGATTAAAAGTACTGGGTTCCCTGTACCACGTTAATGAACTAACGTGACATTTAAGAAGACATTTGATATTAACCGACGATCTAATAAAAAAATAGTTGAAATCCGATGAAAAACACACACACAACCCGTAATAGTTGTCTCCTCATTACCGTCTCAGACGACTACTATCGCATCATATAACAGTTTAGCCTGTGTTTTTCTAGTACCTATTATATTACCAAATTACTAACACACCACCACATTTTGGCCCTAAAAAAGGAAGGAAAAAAAGACGAGAGTCAAGTTCGTTGTTGTTCTTGTTGTACTGTAAAGTGTTTTGTTAGTCACTAAATAACTACAAAATAGATAGACATTAATATACAGAGTTACTTTTTTCATACCGTCGTCGTCCTCATCATCATCCTTTTATCCTGCTTCTTTCTCACTCTGCTGACGGCTATCTCCTCTTCTTGTCTTCTTATTTTTTTTTCTCTTCTTTGGAAAAATAAGCAAGCAGGAAAAAAGGTGCATTAAAGCAGATAGGGAGCAGCAGGCAGAATAAAAAAAAAAACTTTTTTTCTCGACACATCTTTGTATGTTTGGATTGTGCGTGTGTGGATGTGTTTAGGCTAGAAGGCTAAACTATAGAGAGAAAGAGAAGGAGAGAGAGAGAAGGATTAAGGAGGCTAAAAAAGAGGGTGAAATTACCGTCAAGTATCCGTATCATCATCATTACCATCTTCTCTCCATCTGCCTTGCTGCATTTACAGCAGCCGTATCAGCCATACCACGACCGTCATCAACAACAGCAGCAGCGTCATTATCATCATTGTCAGATCTCTGAATCTTGGAGTTTGAACACACCGTCTTAATAGATACAGTAACAACAACAAACAGGCTGAAAACGAAGGGAAGTCGACGAAAAAGCCAAGGAAAGAAATAGAAGAAAAAAACTGACTGCCTCACTCAAAACTGCTGCTTCTTCTCCTTTAAAAAACATCTTCAATACCTACCTACCTATTTTACTTACCGCGACAACGACGAGATACCAAAAAGTGGTCGTGTGGTAGTGCCATTGCGTTTTTTAAAGGAAAAAAAATACAAACACACGCACATCAGCCTATCTCCATAACAATAGCTTCTCGTTTGTTAAAACTGTTGCCACTAAAGTTAAACGGGATTTACTTACATTAGCATACTTTTTAAGTAGACATTTTCTCAGCGTTTTGTCGTGCAATCTTAATTTTTTGGCTGGTTCCTCAATCAAACCGCACAGTTGGTCTCCCCACTTTATTCATTCTGATATGGAAAAGCGGCTAATGTAAGGTAAATAATGATAAAAAGCGAAATAAAGTGTTTCATTTTTTAAACAAAATAATATAATAACAACAACATTTAGTAAAGACAAGAAGCACCGTGTGTTTGTGTGTACACGGTGACAAAAAAAACAAGAGCACAACCAGAAAAAGACTTAATATTATATTTTATTATAATTTTTTGCGGGACAGTAGAACATAGTGACAGGGAGAGGGAGAGGATACATAAAATATATACGTATACATGATGATAATATTATGATTATGGGAAAAGTAGAATCGAAAAACCGCTGTTTTGCCAGCAGCCATTGTTGCTGCCGATGACGACGTCGACGACGTTGTTGTTGTTGATGTTTTGAATATTAACCAAGTTTAGTACATACAGTGTTTGTAGTAGTGTCGTTTGTAGATTACGGCCCTGTGCCGCCAGAACACAGAATACTTATTATATATATTTCTATAAGTAAACGAGAAAAAAACAATAGGAGGAGACTGAAAATAAAGCAGACTCCCTCAAATGGTAATAATAATAATGACGATAATAGCACACCATCACCACGAGTAAGTAGCAGCAGAGGTGCATGATAAAAGTACCATCATCCCCGCACCGGCATCACTACTACACAGAAAACAGCAGCAGAAGGAGAGCATATTACATATGTAAGCTGTAGTATAAAAATGACGAAGAGAAGCAGCAACAAAAGATGAGGATGATAATGATGATGACGATAATGAATGTCGTTAGTCGGCTATTATTAAATACGATAGAGTTCACATGGTGGAAAAAATAGAAAGATTTTGTGGTTGCTCCGTCTATGTTTCATTTTTATAGGCAGTTCCGTTTTCTACCATAAACTGCGGGCGAAGGCAACTGCTGTTACCGCAGCAGAGCGCCGTGACACAAGAGACTAAAACTTTTGAGGGGAGTTTTTTTTTCTCTCTCTATTTCGACGTTTTATAGAAACAGACATTATTGCTGGATTTAAAGTGGGGTAATAATAAATATTTAATAATAAACAGAGTGGAAGAGTCTACCGGGGTATTTGAAGAACGTACATTTTTATCTGGATAGTTTTCTCTCGTTTGAGTGTATTCAAGCTACTTAAATGTTGTCAAGTTCTCTGTTTACGTTTGGGGGCTGCTGCGTCGTTGCCGTTTGGCTGGGTAGATATCTGGGTAAATTGAGTAGGTGTAGGAGCAATAGCCAGGAAAACTTCGCGAGATGGTGGTGTTGAAGAATTCAAAGAGTTATACTAGTAGTAATAATAATACAAACAGAAATATTATTGTTCGTCGGTGTCTTCTTCTGTTTGATGGAGTTTGTTGTCACCTGCTACAACAACAAAAACAACAACAACAGCAATCAAAGCAGCAGCAGCAACAAGGAGAACGACATTTTCATTACTTGTGCAACATCCTCAACTATTGGAGTATCCAAAGCGTTTTCGCCGTCGTTGATTTCATCTTTTCAAGGAACGTCGCCGACTTGTGTTGTCAACGTCGTAAGTACCTTTTTAAATAGAGTAATATACACGGTATCATAATAACATAACAATAACAATAAAAAATCATCTTCCTTGTCGCGGCGTTAGATTAAAAAGTTTCAAAGGAAACGGCAACAGACATGGCGTCTTTATATTACAGAAATATACAAAAGTGACATTCAAAACAAAACACGGACCAATCTCAAGAATCCAAGCACATAGCATACCATACATCCCATGTAAAGGCTAAAACGCTCCCAAAAGATTTTTTAAATGCTTTAGCTTTAACCCTGCTCTGCTTTACGCCATTCTAAATATCTTTTTTTGAGGGCGACAAGCGTTGCTACCATATTAAATAACTGTGTGCAAGTAGTAAATTGGGAGAAAACTATGTTTTGTTCGGGGCTATTATCATTCTCGTCATATAATATGCTCATATTGTTGCTGGGCCGCATTATTAGATTCCATAGTCATGTAATGACATCATTTAGCAGCAGTAGTCAAGTCATTATTGAAGTGGTGATGTTGAAAACAAGCAGCATAACACTGAGAAAGATGACGATGATGCTGAGAGTCATGACATATTTCGAAGAAAAATGCTTATAGGTAATTTTGTCACTGAACTCATTATCAGCGGTTACCTTTTCGCTACTCTGCGGCTGATGATGCTATGAATGAGGTGGTTTCACTTGCGAGAAAAGAGAGAAACAAAACGACAGCGAGACTATCATCAGAGTAACTGTATTAGTTGTGCCAGCAACGCAAGTTATATATGTATGTGTGTGTGTATTTAATAAAAACACTTTACAAAATGGACTCCACCTAGACATACCTAGATCTCAGCAATAACTTTAAAAGCGTTTTATTTTTGGGCTACAACAACAGCCACAGCAGCAGTAGGGTATTGTAGTAGCAGTCTTGACATTATACATACCTACTTCCTTCCACCATCTTCATCAGTCAGTATTCGTAATAAGTGTCAGTGTGCTTATTCCAAAAGGAGGAATGTATGCAATATGTACATCTATATAAAGCCACAGCAACTAGTGACACGGCAAGGCCAAGAAATTTTATTTGGGGTTCAGACGAGTCAAAATTCAAGACCCTTTTGTATTCTCTCGCCTTTTCCTTTAAAAATCATTTCCCCCTGCTTTTCTGTTTCACAGTGCACTTAAAAGCCCTTGTCCCTGCACGGGGTACACATTGAATACACCTCCTGGTGCCTAGCCTAGGCTCATTTCATTCTTTTAGCCCTCTTCCCTTGTGCTGTCGTTCGTTGAGTGAGAGCATTATATTATTGTTATTAGGTATGCAAAAGTACGAAGTACAACCATATGCAGCGTACTGTACATGGCAAAAGAATGGAATAGTTGAGAGGGCATTCATGAAGAAGAGGACGATGATGACGATGTTGGTGATGGGATTAATGCTGCTGGCCTATTCTCCACTTTTTCGTTCTCTCTCTCTCTCTCTTTCGTGCTAACAAACGGGTACCGAAAATCCCTTTGTGTACTTAAAATATTATACACAATTTTTGAGCAGACACATCCAGCAGCACTCTCCTGAGTAAGTACACAATCGTGTATAAAAATAAAGGTGAGGAGGAGTTTGAAGAGAGACATTTATTTAGATTTACCAGAGAGAGAGAGAGAGAGAATGGATGTACAAAGGGCATAGCTGAATAAGAAATAGCATTGCATTGAAATGACAGTGGAATCTTCTTATCGTAATCACCGCCAAATGAAAATAAAAATGCACTATACTAGCTTGATAATGCACAGCCACTGCTTCTACCATTACCCCTGCTGCTGTTTTTGTGGTACTAAGATTTTGTGGAATAATAAATACAATTTAACAAGAGTATTTATCCACGCTTAAATTAACTGACGAGCTTAAGTATTTGAGAGAGAGGGAGAGATTCATAATGTTCACCGTGGTCGTGTGTACCTTTTTATGTGGCGCTGTTGCTACCTGATGCTTGCTGAGTGTGATTATTTATGATGGATAAAATCATAATGCATCCACCCAGAAAGAAACAAGAGGAGAAGGAGAGAGAGAAAGAGCTCTCTATCTGTTTTTGTTGATATGTTCATTCAAGCATGCATGTAGGTATGCGTGTGTACAATGTACTCCTGTGATATGAACCATGAGACATTTTATCCTCATCAAAACAAGAGGAAACAGAGAGGAGGTATGAGGAATGCTGTAATAACATATAACATGATAGTGCTTTCTACAAAGTACAAACAAGCCAGAAATATGTACATACATTTTATATTGTTGTTATCAATCCAGGTATACGTACTGACGTGTTCTTCTTTTTATCATTTTTAATCATTCCCGTCGTCGTCACAGTCGTCGTCGAAATAATAATAATAATAATATCACAATCTTAGTATATAAAGTTGTCAGTCGGCAAATTATTTCTTGAAACACAAACACATATATTCCTACATATTATTATAACGTCGACCTCTATTTCTGATTAAGACTGATTTACTTTTTTTCTGAGAGAAATGAAGAAAAAATGTAGACAGTACATTAAGTAAACCTTGTAAACAGAATCATGTTTCGTTGCAAGTAAAAGGGGTAACAGTAAGAGAGAATGGGTAATAATAACAAATACATCCGTAGTCCGTATTTGATTAGGTACATATCACCACAGCTTCTTTTTTTCTTGTCGTTCCATGTTCGAACTTTGAGTAACTTGTTTACCTCGTCGTTTGTCACTTATCAACATTCCCGACGAAGAAGATGATGTTGTCAAGTGGTAAAAGAAAAAAAAGAAAAAACTTGGAATTGCTGGAGGTGGTGATAGTTTACCTTAGAAAGAAAATTGGTAACGAATGCATTTGCTTAAAATTTATTATCACTAAAGAAAGAGACGAAAAAACGTTTTTCCCACCGTCATCACAATTGCCACACCGAGTTGGGGTTTAAACTTTGACTGTTTAACTGCGGCATATAATAATAAATTCTGACGCTGTGTGTGCCATAGGGGCAAAGTCATTTCATTCATTTTGTCATCTATACTCCATACAATAAATAAATAATGATGACATAAGGCCGCAGAGGAGGCGGAGGTGGTGTGGTGGTAGGTGGCTCTCGTTCTTTTCTCTTTTAACGGAGAATCTCTTCACAGCAGCACTGACTAAGATGCGAACAAGACAACACAAGAATTTTTTTTCTCTCCAAAAGTCAGGCTTTTTGTAGAGGTATGTAGGTACTTAACACCACCACCATCATCCCAGTCAGCCAGCCCAACATAATTTTTTGCTTGTTTGTTTGTAATAATATGACAACAATCAAGAAAACAAAAAGGGCGAACAAGGGAGAAGAATAAGATATCAGGGAGAGATAGGGAGAAACCAAGTGGTGTGCCTGTCTCTGTGTGTTTTATGCCCGTGTGCAGCAATACAATATATAGTCCTCTTCCATTTTCAATGTTGCTTCCTACTGTTTTTCTCTCTTTATTCCTGCTGCTATCACGGTGGCACTGTCTTTTTTCTTCGGCTTCTTCATCTTTTTTTTTCTCTCTCACTCTTCAAGGTTTTTTCCTCACTTTGAGACAACAGACACACACAAAAGTGAGAAGTGCTACTGCTAACCAGTATAAAAGCTAAGGAGACAGATAAGAGGGACGATGAGAACATGGTGACGATGAAGAACAGGATGAGTCTAAGAAATGACATTACTTAAGTACCTAAGGTGGTAGATAGGTGGTAGGTGGATAATATAGGTGATAGTTGAAAAAGAAGAAGAATAAGAAATAAAAACTTGGGTGGGGTGTCACTTGTCAACTTGTTAACTGACTTGTTGTCGTTGTGTGTGTATTGTCATTGTCTTTCAGCTTCGTTTGTTTGTTTGGTAGGGCAGGAGCAGTTTAACAAAAATAGTAGTCCTGGCTACTTAACATGTTTGTCGTAAAAAAGGTAGTTAGTAGTAGTAGCTGCATGCTTGCTGCTACAAAGTAAGAGTGACTTTTAGACCAGCATAGATGGGCGGCAGAAGTCATTGTCCATGCACTCTAGAAAGAAAAAGAAATACTTACAATATACATATGACTCGACTCACCTCTGCAAAAGTGTAACGTAAGTCGTAACCACATGATTATATATACGGAGAAGAACTTATTGCAACTTTTCTCTGCAATCTCATTATCATCATGGTCATCATGATCATTAGCGTGTAAAGTTGGGGATGTGTGCGTGCAAAGAAGTTGGACAGACACAGGAACCGAAACAAAAAACAACCCATGTGATTATTATGTTATGTGTGTGATGTGCAACACTTTTAGCACTTGTCATTCTTTTCTCTGTTTTTAACCATTTCACTATCTCCTCTTCTCTCTGCCTTTTCGTGTCACTTTGCACTGATGTGCCATGCCAGGTTAAGCCACGCCACTGGCACCACGACTACTGTCACTGTCTGGCATGCAGCACAAAAAATGATCAGTCATTATCGTCGTCGTCATCATCATCATCATCATCATCAGCGTTGCCAGAGCCACAGAAACAATAGCAAACCCTGTTTGGTGTATATTGACGTCAGCTACAATTTACCATTTTTATTGTGAGTCTCTGGTTCCTGTGGCTGTAACGTGAGAAAATCGAGCTTTATCCGAGCAATTTTTATTTTCGATTGTTTCTTTACCATTCACATAGGTACGCTATTTTGTCTGAAATACTGCACAGTATCAGCCCTGTTGAAGTACATATTTGTAGAAAATCTTTGTTGCGTTTGTGCTATTACTTTTTTTAATGTGTTTGTTGTTTGTTGAAATCTGCTGACTGATGTGCTGCTTTTGTTGCTGTTTCTCGTACGTTACCACTATTACTTTTACTACTACCACAACTGGCCCGATATTAGCCAACCATCATCATCATCATTGTATTCCCTATTATTGGTTTTTTGTTGCTCATCTGATTCTCCTTTTCTTCTTCACGGGTCTCTCATCTTTTTTTCGTCCTCATCGATATACAATTTGATAGCTTTTTTATAAGTACACATATTTTTCTCTGGTCGATCCCTCTTGCTCTTGCTACGAGCCTTCTTCCTCTTCCTCTCCAATAAATGATTTTTTTTCTCTCTCCCTTTCAAGTCATTTTCTTCGTCTCCTGTTACCCAGACAAGGAGTCGAAGGGAGCGAGGATATAAGATGAAACACTGTTTTACTCTTTCTCTCCCTCAACAACGGCAAGACGAAAAATAAATGACCGCATGTGGAGTGGCGAGTCAGAGAACGAGAAAATAAAGAAGAATAAGAAGAAGGATTGTATATAACTTTTCTGGGCACTCCACTCTCCAGTAGTACTCTCTCAAGAAGAAAAAATATATTGTGCTGGGCTCTCTCTCTCTCTCTCACTCACAAGTCGTTTTTTTTTCTTCGCCGTGAGAAAAACTTTGGTTTCTTCCCCAAAAACGTACAGGAGCATCAGAAGTAGTAGTGTTTGTAGTAGTACGATTCATTCCAGACGAACAACCTAGTAAAGTATGTGCCGTATAAAAAGTGAATGGCTGACTATGACCCTTCTCCATTTTGCCTGCACACACACACCATGCACCACACACTAGATCCCATCGTCATCGCAAATTCTTCTCCTGTTTTGCTTCCTTGTGTTCACTCTAGAGAGTTTTACTGTGAGTGCAGTGCACGGCATGGCATGCTATGATGCTCGAGTCTTCTTGCCTTTCTCACTAGCTATCATCATCATCGTCATCATCATATGAGAGCCGAGAGAAGTAAAACGAAGGAAGAAAAATTGGAAAGAATAAGAGGCCTATGGACAGCTTCATAAAGTTGTTATTGCCCTCTATAAAATAAGGAAAAAAAGGAAAAAAGGATTTCTTCATAATATTATTATTTTTTTTCTCTTGGTCTTCTTGCTTCTTCTTATGATATTATTATGGTAGCGTTGCCTGCGTTACAAACTGCATACTTTGTTGTGTGTTCCCTGTAGTAGTAAGTGCTACTACGTTGCCAGCAAGTAGTGATGGTGATGGTGGCATGGCAGAGAGGAGAGAGAGAGAGAGCAGAGGTGGTAATAGTAAAGCATTTTTTATGCTTCCTCAGACTTCACATAACACAAAACGTGTGCGTCTCCGCTATACATACATACATTTTTTACTATTTTTTACTGCCAATGCTCATCTTATCGCCGTCGTCTTGTAGCCTTCATCTTTCTTGTGTTTTTTTGGCCGATAACCCTATATTACAATATTATGGATTTCTTCGTAACGTACAAACACTATACACGAGTTATTATTATTACTATTATTATTATTATACCTCATATTCCATACAATAGTCTGGTCGCCTGCCGCCGTTGCAGCCGTCCTTATTTCCCTCTTAATCTTCGTTTTTCTTCTTGGGATATAACACATCGGCTTGCTTTGTTTTTCTGGTCACTGGAGACTATTCGATGCTTCTTCACGGCTGGGCTTGTTTGGAGGGCAGCAGGCAGCAGGCCACACAGTATCTTGATTATTGCAAACGGGCAAAGCTATTATACAGACACAAGAATAAACGGAATAAAACCTCGATAAAATAATACAGCTTGTAAAACTAAAACCATGTGCAAAAAAGTGCTTGAGTAGATGCTGTAGTTGCGAGTGTGTGTGTGTAGCATGTTGACCGGGGCTGATGGTGGTGGTTGTCAGATTACAGCAACTTAAAGAAACAAGCCAAACAAAGAGGCAAAGAGACACAAAGTAAGAAAAGAAGGATGAACGTATACGTTTTGCAATACAAGTAGTAATAATAGTAATAGTAATAATATTATTATTGTTATTATCATTGCTTTTATTGTTGTTGTGTGTGTGTGTGTGTGTCCCGACTCCACCACCAACCCAACAACCAAAGTTGTTGGCATGATGACTTCTTTTCCCGTTTTCTTCCTCTCCTCGTTCAAGATTAATACTTTTTACTTGCAATTTAACAGCAAAATGTCGTGCTTTTTGGCTTGACCACGCACTCTCTGTCTCTCTTCCCCCTTCTCTACTGCGTCAACTTTCATTACTATTAGGAGCAGCAGGGTAACAGTGTAACGACTATGACGACACAATAGGGTCTTTGTAACTTGGACTTCTCCACAGACAACTTTGCTGAAACTAACAAAATAAGGGAACAAAAAAAAACGCTAAAATTACACACAACTTGACGTGAGGCATTCCACATGAGCAATTTTTGCCAAGTGAGCAAAGACACAAAAAGAGGTTTTCACCAGATATATTGCTAAAGATAAAGATGTAATTGTTTGTGTGTGTGTGTGGGCAAAAGTGGGTCTTTTGTTTACCGGAATGATATGCATTCTTTCTGATGATAAGCTGAGTGACGGTTGTATGCATGATAAACGGCGATCAAATTGTACGTGCTGTACAGATAATAAGCACCAATGTACAGAATACAATGTGTAATTTATCGTTTTCCTCTGTGCTCCATATTGCTTCCGTTTTTTATGTTGTTGCTATATAGTGGCCCTTCTTGTAATAGTAAAATTGTCTGCACTCAAGTAAATAGCACGTACAAAAGTAAAACAAGAAGGGAGACTTGAAGAGCGAATAATGAAACAACTATTGATTTCAAAGAGAAAAAATAATAAGTCAAAGTGAAAGAAGGAAAATAATGGCTTTTGTTACTTTTACTACCTCTGCTGCATCACTACTACTTTTTCCGTGCGTTCTCTTTCCCCGGCTCCGTTATTATCATAGATTAATAGGAGAGCCTTCTTTGAACGTTTGGAACACAAACAAAAAATGGTGAAATTGCCAGTGTGTAGCTAAAAAAGTAAATGTCTGATTGTAGTTTTTTTATAGTATACACATTTACTATTTACTTTTCCATAGACGCAGTACACATTGTAATTTTGATTGTGTACACGGCTCTCTCACCAGCCATTAAGCATGTTTCAGTGAGCGACTTTAATAGACGATGAAACTGATGAATGGCTCACTCGTAAAAACACAAGAGTAAAAAAGGATGTTTTTTTCTTCGTTTCCCTTTTGGCTCACTGTTTTTTTCATTTATTCCTTTCCATTTCTTTGACTGAATTGACTAAAGTACTCGTCTTTTGTCGTAATCACCCTTCTCTGTGATTGTGATAGACGATTGATCTAGTTACAGAGAGGGAGGGGGAGTTCGGCGTGTTGACATTTGACGGGTGAACGACAAAAGTATCCTACTACTATCAACTATACTGCTGTGTCTCTTGAAAGCAACCACGAACTATGAACATCAGACATACATAATAATAATCACTGTCATTTTCATTTTCTCATCATCGTCTTGAGTCTTCATTATCGTTATTATAGAGGGGAGAGAGAAAGGAGAGTTCATTTTTCCGTTCATGAAATGGAAATATTAGTTTCCCATTCTACTGTTTGCTCCTTTCATTTTTTTCCTTCTTCTTCCTCCTCCTTGAAAAAAATTGTTTACTATGCCATTCCTGATTGTAATTTGTGGAAGGAGAAAAAAAACAAGAGAGGGACAGAGAAGAGTTTGAATAAAGTAGGATGATGATCAGGCAGAGATGAGTGGTAACACAGATGATGATGATGATCATCATCATCATCATGATTCATTCTCAGCATCATCATCTTGATTATTATTGCTATTATTGTGATTGTAACGATGAAGCTGAAGATTATGTGGGTCTCATCCCCTTTTACTGCTGTTATTCGTGTGCCTCTGTTTGTTCGTGGTCACGGGTATTTACATGGCAACAGTGCACTAGCAGCATGACTTTATCAGCAAAAATTATCATTACGTTTTTTCATCGTAAAAGCCTGTAATAATACAATGATGACCTTCAATGCACCTTAGGTAAACTGTAGATAGGTATGCATCCAAAGCAATAATTATGACTACCGTTTGCTCATCTAACCTAGCCTGCCTACCTATTGGGCATTAATGGCGGTAATAATGTTGCTGTCTGTAATGTCCGGCTATCATCATCGTCAGCATACCAGCCTCCTGTTCCACTTGAAACAGGAAAAAATAGCAATTTGCAATAATACTACCTTGATTTCCATTATTTTTACTATTATAGGTTTGGTTTTTATTGTCATTATTACTGTCAGTCTACAATGTCGTCCGCTATTCCAGTCTCGGTCATTCAATTTTTTTTCTTTCTTGTGACTCATTCCGATTTTTTTTGCACAGAGACACAAAAAAACTGTCATTTTAATCAAACATTTATAGTAATAATAATCCAAATACTATTGGTATGACATGAGTAATCTTTCAGAGTCCTTGGAAGATGATGAAACTACATTTTCGGAATCACGGTTATGAGTCTAACCGTTTACGATGCTACTTTTCAATTAGAGTTTCTTCTTGGACGGAAAGCAAACGGCGAGGACATGAACAAAATAGAGAGCAAAAGAAAAGAGGTACATCCCTTCTTTGGTTTGTAGACCAACTTGACTACGACTTTTATTGTACTTGCTATATAATGGTGACGTAGAAGCGTCTTTTATATAGAGCCACAATTTTTTTCATAAACCACAGAAAACTCTTGAGAAACTAATAAAGCCATCTTAGAAGAATCTTACAGTAGAAATGGCAGCGGTGGTAACAAGGAAACGACATAAAACAATTTTTTTATAATGACTTGACTTTGTGCTGCTAGAGAGGCTCTCGAAGAGAGCCCTCGTAAGAGTAGTAGTGGTTGGGGAGCCACTTTGTATGTTTGCCTCATGATATATTACTGTTTGAAAACAGATTTTCAGTTTTTGGTAGCGTCTCTTTCTCTCATTCTCCGCGAACAAAGTTGCCACTACTACTACCACCACTACAATACCTTTTGTTCCCTAAAAGACAATAAGATACAGAGAGAGAGAGAGAGAAAGAAAAAGTTTATGGACCCTTTAACGCATCCGCTATCTGATGATTTCGACGACGATGCGTGGTCGCTGTGCAAGTGTACTACTACTACTACTACTACTGTGTATGAGTGTGCTTGAGACATATACCTAGTATAATAGTTACCTACAATCATAAAACATCTTTGTTGTTCAAAACTTCTTTTCACTGTGTGTGCTGCTGCTCTTATTGTCCTCATCTTTCTCATCTTCCTTCTTGTTCCCCGTATCGCATCCCATACCACACCACGCACGAAACCAAAGTCAAAACTAACTTGATCATCATGATCACCATCATCTGTCTCAACGGCATAAAAACCGTTCCTTACTATTATTATTATTATTATTATTTATTTCAATATATTTAGACTACCACAACTATTATTATTATTACCATTATACTACCTTATGGTTGGGAGGGATATACGAAGGAAATTAGCATTCCCCTTCTACTTCTTCGTCATCATCTTCCTTCTTCATCTTTAATCACCATCACCACTGCGCTAGTATAAATTAAAGGGGAGAGCCACACTTAAACCACAGCTTATGTCTCTTGGAATGCGTATAATGTACGTGTACCTTTAATACTAATAACAAGCGGTGCAACCCGACCGACCACCTTTTTTACTCGTCTCTCCCTCAATTCAATTCTATACAGGCAAACTCACTCATTCTTCATCATTTTCGTCTTGGTCTTCTTCTCAAAGTCTCCATGAGCAAGGATAGGTATATAGAAAGAAGTATGTAGTGGCAAACCCATGAATAATGCAATCCATCTTATTTCTCATTTAATTTTTTCGTTCTTCGTGGTTCAACTGTAATCGCCAGAATCATAATCATCATTTATTTTCATCGTGATGGTGATCATTTCTTGGCCAAGTTCCTCTCAGCAGCAGAACAGCAACAACAACAACAACAAAATCTCTCTAGGCGTTTCAAACTTGAAGTAAATGCAGCGTCGTACGTACTACTTTGTAGAAGAAGGCTTACTGCAATTGAAAATAACGATAATAATGAATGCGCCAATGAAGGTGAATGTTTTCAAAGGTGGATAAAAAGACGCGGCTTTAAATGTTAGAAAAATCCCTGCAAAATAAAATACGCTTTTAATGTGCCAGCAGACACACACAAACATTGACTCGGCTTATTTGAAATTCATGCTCACAGAAAGAATTAATAGCCAATTTATTATTATTACTCTAAAATGAAACGATAAAAAGAATTTGCTCCAGAATAAGAAGGAAAAAAGTTAAGAAATTATAGGCTGTTTTCGCCTCGACCATTTATTACCACAGCCTCAACAACGGCTACCACGACGACGATCGATAACATTAGCGAAAAATAATGTATTTTTTCAAGTACAATTTATTAAAGACATTGCCTCACTACACCCTACCTGCTCTTCTCTTTCTCTCTCTCTCTCTGTGGCAGACAAACCCGTTTTTTTATTTCAAAAAGAGCGAAAAACGAAAAACTGACACGTTTTTATTGTTAAAATTGACCATTATCAGTGGACACGGTGGTGATGATAATAATAGGTTATCTAATGTATGTCCGAGTATATGACGATATCATCATCATCATCATCAGATATCTGCTGCTACTTTTTTATCTTGTTGTCAGTGTAGTTCGCGCTGGACCAAACGACAAAATAGTCTGGTAGAAAAAAAGAAGAGACATAAAAATCACTATTTGGATCGCTTTTCCTCTTCTTCTTCTCTACTAACAGCAAAGGCAACCAAAAGTAATGTCTCCCTTCCCATGTCTGGATGAAGTAATTTAATATATCTGGAGGAGTGGCTGGAATTAGCCAAAAAGTAAGTGGTAGCGGTGGTAGAATGGCGTACTGAAAGCTTCTTGAGCAACCAAGCAGTTTTTTCTCAAGAGCGGAGTTTGAATTCTTATTGTTATTATGTGATTCCATTTATCTCTTTATTTTTTTTCAACTACCACCTTTACTGCTGCTGCTGCTTCCATTCCACATCTTACCTACCTGCGCAATATGAATGTCTTCTCAATGTGTGCGTATAAAGGTTACCATTTTGTTACAAAAAAAGTAGCAGCAAAGGAGAGAAAACATCCTTTTACCGTCATTCTCAGTCTCCTCTCTTGCAACCTGGCTGCCATCAGCACTCTGGAAAATAAAAGCGAGCAAGTCGATAAAAAAAAGAGAGGAAAACTGAGGTACGAAGAGGGAGAAGGGGGAGATAAGACGGAGAATTGCTTTGGCCAAATACAATACGATACACATACAAGGTAGTAAAGCCAGGGCAGCGGATAAGAAAAGGATGGTGGTGGTGAGGGTGATGATGGTAATGACGCAATGCAAGGTAACCAAAACGCACACAATTCACAATGCACACTGGGTATAATACACACACTACACACACTATTGTTAGCCGGGTTATTATTATGACACTACTGCTCTCTGGCTGCACAAATACTACTGCAACTTGTACCGGGAATACGACGACTAATACAAAACTATAACGCAGTCAGTTAGAAATTGTAGGGATACCAACAATGAATAGGTAGACAGAGGGAGAGACAGAACGAGCAAGGAGGGATGGATGAGGGAGTTTTGAGATACTTATTGAAAGAAAAGTGCTCGTTTTCCTTTTTCCTTCTCACGACATTGAACTTTATTCAAAAAGAAGAAACGAAGAATAAGAAAGATGAAGAAGAAGAAAGGAGAGCGCTCACAGAAAGAAGCGAGCAAAAAGGAACAGAGTTTAACTGATACTTTATGTATGGCGGTGAGGAGGATGACGATGATGATGATGATGTTGATGGAGTGAGTATATGGATGATGATGAGGATATTATTACTATTATTGTTATTACTATGATCATGTCTATGGCTGGCTGGCTTGCGAGGTGGTTGCTGGTTTGGTTGATGTAATATAGATTTTTTTTGGATGTCGAGAAGGAAAAAAAAACTTTTGGATGATTGCCTTTTCGTCATTGTTCAATCTATTTTGTTCACTCTCTCCTGTTCGTCGTCGTGCTCCACTCCGCATCTCTTTACGTTGTTAGTTTTTGGTCGGGGTATAGAAATCGAATCATCTCTCTTCGTGCCTCTGCTTTCCTCTTTTTATATATTATGCGATTATTATTATCATCCTCGCCACCTGAAAAGAAACTCGTAGGAACACGTACATATTAACAAAGACATTCTTTGGTCATCATCATGATCATGATCGTCGTCTTCTACAACAATCCAATCTACTTTGTCTACGAGTCACTGTGGCAATGGCAATGAGAAAGAGGCCCCGTCCCGGCCGGTGAGAGATTTCGTAAGAAAAGACATAATAAAATATCTCTTCTGTTTGACCAGAGACCGGTATGTACATCATCATCACCACCACCATACCGTTTTTCTTATTATTTTCGTGAATAGTTATCATCGTGTTATCGTCGAAAATATTCAAACAATTTTCCCACTGGTATGACCACAACAACAACTACTACTACACGGTCTCTCGTCCAGAACAAGAAGATCAGCGTGCCTGATGTAATAAAAAAGTGTAACGAGAATCCTTCCACCACCGCCTTCTCCACACGAATAGTGGATTTCAAACAGAGGCAGTCAGACTATATGTATGTATTAATTTTCTGTAGTTCCAAGCAAGTAGTGTCCATATCCTTAAAAAAGTATTTAAATGTAACAAGTTCCCTATTGTTGGATGTATGTACATATGTAGCTAGTTGGCAAGGTAGAATGATAAGTGATAATGATAATAATAATAAATAATAGGAGTGACCAAGAAAGATGTTGATAATGCACACACCAGGGAAAAAACCAATGTGGTGAGATAGTAATGCATAATAATTGATTTTTGATTTTATCAACTCAGGTTTGCTCCTTGTTCGAAAAAAAAATATCGTTTGACGACCACGACGACGAAGAACATGAGCAACAACGGAGGAATGTAGAAAATTAAGGCGAGAGAGAGAGGGAGAGAGACCGTGCATACCTTACAAAATGATAATAAAATGTACAGCATTTCTTGATCAGTTCCACAAATAAAGGAGCAGCAGTTTTAGTTGTGTTGGGGCTGCTGCTGCTGCTGGTAGTACAGAACTAAGTTAGCAGGATCATCAAAAGCAACCAAGGTAGCAAGGTTGGTTTTGTGGTGGTGGTGGCAGTAGTGATAATGATGCCGATAATAACTGTACGTACTTTTTTGCTCTCTCGGTCTAGTCTTATAAATAAGATTACATATCTCCCTTCCATCGACATCGTCGTCGTCGTCCTCATCATCATCCCAGTTCTCCTCAAACTAGTTGTATTTGTTTAAGTTAGAAAGATGATGATATTACTATGGCGGCGTATATATAAAAAAAATAATCTCTACCTACCTTTATTGTACCAGATATAAAAAAATATAATATACACCTACTTGCTGCTGAACACCTTTCTCTTCTTCTGAATCTGCTCAAGTTGTGTTTATTTTTTCCTTCTTACTTAAGCCTCGCTCACTCAGATTAATTTATTATCACCAAAAAAAGAAACGAGAAGGTATCACAAATAAAATAGACTGATGAAGTGTGAGAGAACAGAGAAAGGAATGAAATGAGAGCATTTTTTGTGGTCACTCATCATGCCATGCCTGTGTACAGCTATCAACCAGGTTCAAAATAAATAGATCATCACGATGAAAAAAAGAAGGCGAAGAAAGACAAGTTGTTGTTGTTGAACGCTGATTGTGTGATTATCATTTTTTTGATTTCGTCTTTGCTCGTTGTCTCTACTATTCATTGATGAAGAGGCTGAGAAGAGATGCTTAGATGACAAGAGAGAGAGAGAGAGAAATAGATATATTTTTATATTTCGTATTGTTTTCCTTGTTAAACAAGTTCACAGTTGTCACACCATTTAGTTATTTCTTTGTATGTAAATATATCTGTGTATACCATATGAGTATTATATATCTGTTTACTTTGGCTGTTGTTAAGTTGCTCTTGGTTCCTCCTCACCATGTCAAAAAAACCAGACACAAACTTAACACATATTTGGAAGTTGGGTCATCCTGTGAAAATTTATCGAGCGACAACATGCCAGCATAGCAGCATGCCCTCTAGGAAAATTTGAATTTTACCAGCAACAAAAACTATTACACACCCTACCTGTGTTTATTTTTGTCGTTGCCATTATACAAGTCGTGTGAGAAGTGAGTACCAATAAGCTTTATCAAAGTGCCATGTGGAGATGGTGATAAGCAGATGAGCCTTTAGAGAAAATGAAAGGGAGACCCGTTGGCATTTTAATGACGGCTACGCTGGTTAGTAGCCTTATGCGTTGGAGACTTCCTGTCATTGAAATGCTAAAAGTAATGATAATAACCATCAATTTGATGAATTTCGTATATTTAAAGATTAGCCTACTACATTTCTCCCGTGATCAGATCATCGGCAAGGTCTACTCTACTGGCACCGTGTAACCAAATGTAAATAAGTTTTTTTAGCTAGTTAACAGTGTTAAGTGTTAAGTACGTCGTCCAGGAGAAGAGTCACGTACACGTACTAAACAACTGCATGTCTGCCTGCATACGTCCGCGTACCTCTCAGTCAAACTGCAAAAGAAGTTTTTAAATTATGAGGAGACTACGCGTGACAAGTTGTTGCTGGCCTGACTTGACTATTTTTGTATTTATAAAAAAAATAATGAAATGATAATAGGTTTAATGAGAGTGTCTGTAGGTGGGAGTATTTAAATGTCCGTTTCTTTGCATAACAGCATGTTGTGTGTTTATATGTGTAGGCCGAAGAAAAATATTAATTTGGCTTTTTTCTTCTTCATTCTTGCCATCCTCGTCATTAACGTAGGTATTTGCATTATTGAGTGGAACCTTGTGAGCGTCAGAAGATGGGTTAGTACCTAATACGTCTGATTTGATTACTTTTTTTCAAGTAACACAGCAACGTCGACAACTGCGTGGACGGACATGAATGAATTGATTTGACTGATTGGAGGAGCATCAGTGGTGTGGTGGTGGTAGCACAGAACACGACGCAAGGGGAAGGGAGCATTAACTATTTTTTCGCCTTCTGCCCTTTTCATTTATTTTGTTCAACTATTTAACGAGCTAAATTGGCACAAGATTATGATCAACCAACAAACAGCAGGATTTCAACGTTTACTTTTTTTATCATCATCATGATCATCTCATATCATTATCATTATTTTCTGTGTGACAGCCAAAGAAGAGTAGCAAAGAAGACGCTTTGTTTCACATTTTTTTTAAAAAACGCGTCCGTTGTTGGCTCATTTAAGTACCAAGACGACGGCTATCAATAAAAATAAACGTTTTATTTGTTTTTCTTGCAAATCAACAATTTGATTTATTTCGGTCTTTCTAAGAAACGAATGTTGATTTTTTTTACTATGGGAGCACCTCTGTTTTTCTCCCTTTAAAAGACATGTGGTGAAGTGGCAAGTATGTACCCTCTTGTGATTTTGTTTGCGTAATTGCTCAGGAGAAGAAGCTCTCCTGCTTGCTATTCGATCGGTGAAAAATAGACACTAACGAAGACGGACAATAATAAAGTAAAACAGTGACAACAACTTGACGACGCAGATTGAAGAGGTGACGTGGGAGTATAAAACATTTTTGTTGTTGTAAATTATTTCTCGAGTCCTCTCTCTCTCTCTCTCTCTCTCTGATTCTCGAGTCCTTTTTTTGGCCAAGCTTACTTTGCATTGGAAATTGGTTCATCGCACTGACTTAATTAGCGAGTTGGTTAGAGAGGATTTTAAAACGTGACGCGTTGCAGGGAAACCGAGTTGTTGATGAAGCTTACACAAACGCAAGTTAAAAATGCAAATGCATTTTCTTCAAAGATATAAATATATTATTTAAGGCCTTTTTAAATACGGGCGTGCATATGTATATTATGTAGCCTGCAATAATAACATTGGGGAGGTGGTGGTTGAATAGGGTGCATCTAACCGTGGTGGTAGTTAGCATTGAAGAGAAATTTAAAGGGAAAAAAGTTTTTCTTGTGTTTCTCCACGTGTGAGGAGACCTTGTGTAATGCATAAAACAAGACATGCAGTAGTTATAAGCATTTTGTCCGTCTCTCATGCATGATATACTTGTCCCTGTTTTACAAGGAAGTCTAGTACAGAATTTTCGCATTTATATGCTTTCCATCACCCGAAAAAAGACAACCGGGAAGAGAAGTGTTTCTCTTGTTTCCCCAAACTCCATCCATCCATCCATCCATTCAGTTTTGTTAATTGGCAACGGCTCTACCACTACAAGCTAGACCTGACATCAGGTGTTTGTTCTTTCTTCTTCTGTCCCTTTGTGTCTAACTAACTGTCTTTCTCTCGGCAGCTCGGACGGCTGCTGCCGTTTGCCAGTGGCATTGATTAAAGTGTTACACGGGAGTGTTATTACGGCAAACTTGTTCTAATTAAAAATTACTTTTCTGGCAACTTTCCTTTTTTACTGTGAACACACGCTACTATAATTACTCTAGCATTTTATGCGGAGCAGGTTGCCATTTTGATATGCGGAAAAGGACAAGGAAGTACAACAAAACTGTGTAACCTTGTTACAAAATCTATATTTTTGTACTTTAATTCGTCTGCCTGCATACATATGTATACAAAATTTGAACTATTTTTTTTCTTAATGCAAGACTTGTATGCAAAGACCCACATTTAAAAAGTTGTGTAACGATCATTTTTGACATTCAAGTTTACGTTGCATAATTGTCCATCTGCCACAGTTCGAGAGAGAATGTTAACGACTTCTCTAATGCTAGCTGTTTCAGCGCACGGTCGCAAAGCCATAATATTTTTTTCCCAAAGAAAAGCCCATTTTTATCACCATCCCCAAATTAAGGTCAATGAGTAGCTCCATCAATACTGAATTGTACAAAGTTCTCTCGTTCCTCCTTTTGTAGCTGCAAGGCAGGGAAAGAGGGAGGAAACGCAAAAAAGGGGGAGACAAAAAAGGATGGAGCTATTGATTTATAACTTTTTTCCATGGATGTCTATTGTAGGCATGCTTCATGCATGCAGGCTTTTTTATGGAATTTAAGGCGCCTACAAACTGAAAACGACGGCGAAATACGATAAGATAATCATCATCGTCATCTTTCGTCAAGCATTGCATGTCGTTGTTGTGCAAACGAGTCGACGAGAGAACGAACGAGGTGAATAGTTCATTTTTATTTATTTTTGTTTTTTTTGTGAATTCTTCTGCTTTTTTTGTCGGTACAACAGGAAGTGGGCGAAGAACGGAGGCTACCTGCCATGCCACTGCAATTGGTTGTGTACATGTTTGCCCAAGTGTATACATAGTCGTCCCCCATGCACGTACACACGCTTTAATATCGGGTGGACTTAATTGCAGCCATACGATTTTTTCAAGTGGTCGGTAGGTAAATACGTACGTACAATGAATTGGAAATTGGAATGATATTGCAATAAAAAATATACATGGTTATTAGTCGTATATAGTCTGTCGTCTTTTTTGGCAATTTCCACCTAAATTATACACCAGATTATGCCAGATTGTTAAAATTCAGAATATTAGGTTCATAAAGAATTAAATATTATGTTCTGTGAAGATGTATCTGTTGAAAATAGATTACCTAAATACGTAGATATTTTTTTATGATTTTATGAGTCAAGTGAAGAAATTCAACCGAGACGACGAGACCAAGCCTTTTCGTATTGTTGTCCTCACGTACGTTTTGGCGACTGTCGTTGTAGCTATTCTACATTTTACAATATTAACAACTCTGTATGCATACTTTCTCTGTACTGTTTGTTATTAAGAGATAAAAATGGTAATAACGAATGAAGCAACAACAATAATAATAAAACTAATGAAGGACGTGGCGCTGCTGCAGCTTATTTTTGCATTTAAGTTATTTATTGTTATGATGATAAGATTTGATGAGTAAGATCATCATCAACATCAGGGTGTCTCGTAATGAAATAATCAATTCACTTTTCTAAATTTATTTGTCGTCTGAATCTTCCTCTTTGTTTCATTTTCCCATTTCCATCTGGTCAATTGAATTTTTATTAATCAAGGATCACTACTACAAGTCAGTCACCTGTTGTTGTTGTTGTGCCAATTCGTTGCCAATTCCCAGTAAGAATTTAAAACAACACAGTATTTTCTGACGGATGATATGTTGATAAAGATGCTATTTTAAATTTGCAACTTCAAAACAACGATAACAACATCTTCAACTGCTTATCTGTTACAAATTTGATTCGTACGATCAGTGAATACAGTAATGAGACTGTACTTATTGACAAAGGGGATGCTCACTAGTCACCTCCGTTTATTATTGTGCATATTTACTATCATTATCAGTGCATGAGCTAATGAGCAATCCATGTTGTTCTTGCTTGCTTCCCCCTCTCTCTCTCCTTCCCTCTCACATCTTGGGATGAAATTCTTGTTATTTTTCACCTGGTCGTGACATTTTTACCATCATCTGCCACTTTGTGAGCAGCAGCACACCAACCAGACTTTGGTGCAGATATAACAGGTTGACAACAATGATGCTCTGGTGCGTCGTTCTGGTCATTCTCTTCTTCTTATTGTTTTTCAATAAACTCGTCGTATTACTGCTGTTCCCATTATAATTAGGCATTTTACAATAATCTCATTACAACTCTCAAAGTGCAGATCAACATACAGGAAAAAGTGACACAACCTGTACTAGTACGATAATGACACAAGTAGAATCATCATTATTTATTCTACGTCAGTTTTTATTTAAAATAGCGAAAAAACAAGGAAATGGAGAAGGTTCGTTTTAACGTTGTCGTGATGGCACGATGTAAGATGTAAGCAACCCCCGCAGCACACAAGCACTTGACTCGATCGATACCTCTTTGTCTTGTGTATAGTAATTAAAAGAAGACGAGATGAAGAGGAGACTCCTTCAAAAAATGAAGTGTCCTTTACCAACTTACCATCTTCATGTTTTGCATTTTTTTCTGGTAGGAGGAAGAAAAAAAAAGTGGAGTGGCACTTGTACTCACATGTCACATTACCTCTTTACATGAACGAAGGACCACTTACTGTTGTTGTTGTTGTTGCTGCTGTTTTGCTGTTGCTACTGCGTGCATCTTATCAGCGTCATGTCATCTGAAAAAAACCCAGCGTTATCCATAAAAATACATCATGATTATGACAATATGACACGCTATACGTTGCATATCGTTTGCTCAAGATGACGACATAATGATAATCATGACGATAATTATAAAATCGTGGAGATGCTCCCGACATCTTTTTGTTTCGCTAATAATGATACATGACCATTATACTAGTTGCTATGGTCATGAACATCTGCATCACAGAAGCATCATCTTCATTTTCTTCCATTTCAATTTTTGGCCAACCGTGTCGATGTAAAAAAAATCATCCTAATGTTTACAGCACTAGCGGTGATAGTTGTAATGATGATGAATGACACGAATGAAATCAATGATATCGTTTGGGTTCTGTGCCTTAGGTATATGCGTGTTTGTGTGTAAGTAAATTATATTATACAACGACTACATCGACGACAACATACTCCTACAACAGCCACCACTTGTTCTGCCCATACTTGTTCCCCACTATTTCTCTCTCTCTCTCTCTCTCTGACCAAGCAACACTTGAGTTTTTATTGTTTTTGTTGTTTGTTGAAGATGTTGTGAGGAATATTATGCAAAAAAACGTGTTTGACTTGCTATCGACTACGACAGTAGAAGATGCAACGTCAGTAAAAGATATCGTTTAAAAGAAATAGGTGGATTGGATTTTTTGTCCTTGCCGTCGTCGTAATCATTATATTTATAGGCTTGGTGGCGTTATACGAGTTGCGACTCACATTTCCATTCCATTTCCCCACATATTACTATTGATTGAGGATGGTGGTATTATACAACATCTCTCTACTATCAGCTACAAGCATGTTGTTTTGAACAAGACCTGTACCACATTTCGTTCATATATGCCATTTTATTTATATTGTTATTATTACCGCATATTATGATAATATTCTGGTTGTACTGTTCTTGTCATTAGTTTTATCACCTTTACCACTATTATTACCATCACGGCAAGGAAAATGTTTTTTTTTGCCGTGGCAAGCAAACAGCATATCAGCATAACTGCAGCTCCGCACACAAGAGCCATCAACTTTGACACATAATTTGCTGTCGTCATATCACAGCCCTGGTATTGTTGTAGATGAAAGGCATTACGGTGACTACTATGTGGACGTGTTTCACAACGAAAGAGAGAGAGAGAAGAAAAAAGTTAAAAGTTGATCAAAATAGTGTCATCTTCTTGTTCTTCTTCGTCATCTCGTCCTGTCGTCTTGATCATTTTTCCTTGCACAAATTGCAGCATTACACAATCGCACCATTGGCTATGGCCACGTCTTTTTGTGGTGGTTTTGGTGGTGCTGAAGAAGAAGAAAAAATGCAAAAAAGTGAGATCTTTTTATTACTTGAAACGTTATCATCTTGAGTGAGTGTGTGAGATGTTATGTGGTGTTAGTGGTGGTCGTTTCAGATTTGATAGGAATGACTGAGCGTTGTTAAGTGTGTGCTGAGCAGACAGAGAGTGGTCAAGCAGTAAAAAAAAATGAAATATTGTCATGTCATTGTCGTTTTACTTTTTTTTGAATATTATCATTTTTTATTTTAATATATAGTTATATAGCCTTTGTATCACCGTCTTTCATTCTTTTATTTAGTAGAGAGGGTGGGTGCACTCTTTTGTTGCGAGCTTAAATTCACTAGAATCAATGGATCCAATCAGCAAGAAAAATAATATATAATACGACAGCATAATGTATAGCCAAAGTTAAATCTTTTTTACGGCAAAAAAATCAGAATAATCATATATTACGTCAACCGCATTATCCCCCTCGTTGTCCATTGATAATCATAAGGTCGGTCACAGTTGTTGTTTTTTTTTCAAAAGTTTTCCCATGATTTAGCGACGACGTGTCATTTTGCTGGTCATTTTGCAGCAACAACAAGACACAAAACAGACAAGTTGTTTAAGGGATGGAACTCGGATCATAAAAATAATGACATAAAGTGAAGTAAAGAGTCATTGCCATAATTTGAGTAACATCAGCAGCAGCAACAGATGTGCAAAAAAGATACACAAAAACGGAGCATATAAACGTCACTCTCGTCATGTTCATCATCTCCACATAACCACCCATTGGCTGTTTTATTTGTTCTTGATCATCTGCTGGCATTTTTGCGATGGTCGCAGAAAAAAACTTTGCCACTAATGGTAACGTTTTGGACGTTACAATCTGCAGTCATTGTTGCTTGGCATATTGGCATCTTGAAAGAGAAGAAAAGCCAGAGAGAAAAAAAATCGTTTCATTTAAAAAAACAGCAAACAAAAAATCTATTCACTTAATTGCCACCATATAATGCATCAAGTTGGCCGATAATGAAGTTTAACAAGCTGATGGCTATTTAACTAGTTGAAATATCACTTTGTGACTGTGAATGTATGTGTGTGCAATAAAAAAAAGTGCCGCATCTGTCAAAAAGCTTGGTAATAACAACTAAATGTATTACTAATGGACCAGTCCATTCACTATCCTCATCTAGTAAAAAAGCAATAACAATAATAGCAATAATAATGGCAGTAAAAATAACAGCATAGCAAAACCAAATACTCGCGTTTGCTCACATACCGTCACTTCAAAAACCTAGTCAAGCCATGAACGGGGACAACCATCTTGAAAAATAAATAAAGTTGTCATGTATTTTAGATGAAGAAGAGAGGGTCGCTGGTGACGACGACGACAACGAGGTTGGTGTGCGAGATCAAGAAGATGCTGGTAAACTTGTCGCCAAAGACGTTGCAAAGAGCGTCTTTTTTTAAACGTATTTTTATATTCGTTTTGCACCACATGAACCTCCACAAAAAGATATTATTACTGTTTGTTTGCCTATTTTTATGTCCTCATGAATCTTTCGCACAGCTGAAACGAAACCAACAAAACTTTACAACGTTCTCCGTTGGTGAG
This sequence comes from Callyntrura guangdongensis, assembly GCA_027744295.1. Lineage (NCBI taxonomy): Eukaryota > Metazoa > Arthropoda > Collembola > Entomobryomorpha > Paronellidae > Callyntrura > Callyntrura guangdongensis. The sequence continues at coordinate 26,682 of JAHZNB010004775.1, forward strand.
ATGATGGTTGTGTGACGACGATCAATTATGATTGCCCAGGAGAGTGGTAACACAGAGATTTTTTTTAAACGCGAGCCCTTTCATTTTCGTTGGCCTTTTTGCTCTACACTCGTTATAGGTACCGGGGATAGATGCTTGAAATTAGTTACTTTGTAAACCTATGAAATAGTCGTGCGGTAGACGAGCCACCACATTACAATCGCGGTGCACACATGCTCCATAAAAATGCCTTAAACTTTGGGGGGTTTCTTCCTTTACCAGTCTATTAATTACCATACGACCGTAAAATATTCACGGTTGCTGATAAAAAACGATAAAAGATTGCCAAACTTCCATGCGAAAAAAGAGCAAATTTTTTTTGACTACCTTCTTGAAGCGCATAGTTCCAGGTTATTTTTTTAGAGTTAATAGGACCCTGTTCATCTGTCTCTCTGATTCTAGAGAAGCCCCATTGTGAAACACTCCATCATATAGAAGGACGTACTCTGACAGATTGTTATAGTTCTCTGTCGTAAATTAATTATTTTCTTTGCATTCTTACAACTTCATTTTCTCTCTCATTGTCTGAATTTCTCGATTTTGGCGTGTGTATAGAGGTATTTATCAAAATGAATGTTCTCACCGCTAGGTTTGTATGTAGACTGCTGACATTTCTACCATTTCCTTTCGTTCTCATCATTTCGACAAGATCACAAGAATATTTTATTTTACCAAAGTCCACTTTTTGTATCAAGTGTCACGTTTTACAACAAAGAAAAAAATCTATCAAAAGTTTTTTTTTGTGAGAAATGAAATGATTTTATACAGGAAGAAGAATGGAACTTTTTTTTACATTGTGTTGTGGTATGTGTATGTATGGGGGTGGAGAGAGAAAAGTATGAGATTCCTTTGCTAAACCAAAAACTAACGAAAAATGTGCGCCTCCTCTTCATTCCTTCACGTTGTTCACACCAACTCATTTTTTCAGTGATGTGACGACAATGATGATGATATGTGAAAAGTAATTAAAAAAGTTTCCAATTTTTCCCTACCAAGACCGTACCACCGTTCCAGTTCAAGTAGTGGCGGTAGTTGGTAGTTTGTAGTAGCACAAAATAATTGGTGCTTGTGTTCTCTCTCCATTATTCTCCATTCAAAACCAGGCGGGGTAATAATATAGAATGAAGAAGACGATGGAAAAATCATTTTAATTTAAGTTGCTTTTTGTCTTTTCCCTTCCTTCTTCACTTTCCTCCCTGGCCTTGCTCTATTTCTCCTTCCGTGGTAGCAGCAGTGGTGGTGGGAGCGTAGGGACGTGCAGCAGCAGTCTACACAAACGGCAGGTCTTTTGTGGGTAGGGCTCACGTCACACACACGGAAGTAATATCTGAAAGATAAAAAACGACTTTGTCCGTGTCTAATAATATTCTTGTAAAATAAAGTGCCTCACACTTGACATGCATAGGTAGTACTCATTTCTCTTTGTATATACATGTCATAACGAATAAAAAGGGGTATCACGTTGTTCATCATCATTCAGTCACAGGGCTTTACTGACGACAAGATGAAGTTGAAAAACAGAGGAAAAAGTTTCCTTCTCTGACAAGATTTTCTCTCTCTCACTTCATGTCTTTTGATAGTGTTAAAATATAGTTGACGCGAAGAAAAAAGAAGAATAAAAGAATGAGAAAAACTTAATTTCTTCATTTTTGATTCATTTTTTTGAACAAAAACACATGCTTGCATTAAAAGTTTTACACGCCTATTGTTATTACAACGTACAGGATAATAATAATAATGATAAGATTATAAAAATACTTGTTTTAAATAATATCCAGGAAGTCATAGAAAAGGAGTTTTTTTATATATCCACATCTTTCAGAAATTTGACAGCTGGAGTGTTTGATAAGTTTCAGTTGAAGTCAACTCAGTGAGGCGTTAAAAGTTCTCTTTTTACAAAAAAATAAAAGATCATCATCGTCGTCCTAATCATTCTTTTGCCACGAAAAAAATGAAGAATCACTAACAGCTAGCAAGCTGGTAAAAAAAAATCATATTTCTGTGTTCGTCATGATTACTGGATAATTGGAAGGGATAAAAAAAAAGTTTACTATTTGTTGAAGATACTCTCTCTAGTAGTATGTCGTCATTAAAAAGACGACAACGCGATAAAACTGAATAAAAAAGAAAATGGAGAAAAAGACGGACAGGCTTTAAGAAGAAGATAGGAAATGTCAGCAGTTTTACTTTTATGGAAAGAGAATGAGATTCTCCAGTTGCTTTTTTATTCTTTTCTGATAAATCTTTTTATTCCTAAAAAAGACGAGATGGCGAGGTTCAAATCATCTTTTACATCACATACTCTTGTTAGCCGGCCTGCTTATAAGACGAAAAAAGCTGATTTGATTACGTTCATGATTCGTTTACGCGACTTTTTTTTGTCTTGCCTGTCCATCTATCGATATACATCGATATCCCTAATATTTTATAAGTGTACACATGTTCTTCTTGTTGTACATTCATATACAGACAGATATACACAGCGATATACAAAAAAATATTATCTTTTTTGATGAGATATGGGTTGACATGCATGACAATGATCGACAGCAGGATTAGGATTAACTATTCGGCAGGCGAGTCATCATCCTCGTCAAGGATCATCATAATGATCTATATTAGGTAGTGTGTTATGGTCTCTTCCTGAACACCATAAACTAGATGAAGAATACAGGATGGAGGCGAAGAGGGAAAAGAATCTTAAGAAAGAAAGGATTTTCTTGAAAGAAGACAGGAGAGATGGGAAAGAAGAGCTTGTCTATATCCCTCTCTCTCTCTTCACCCTCTCCCCTCGTCTCTGTTACGTTCTTCCTATTCGTTGGTTGGTTTCGTTTACTACGCTGGGTCTCAACAAAGCGCTTAAGTAACTGTTTTATTCGACAACGACACAAAACTCTGCTTCGTCGCTGCTCTTCTAAGACGCAATCAATTGACAGAGTGAAGCGATTTCAATTTGTGTCACAAACCATTTTTTTGCCTTCATGTCCTGCACTAGGTATTATTTTATCAAAGAAATCAAATGGCCTCGGATCACATCTTATCATCATGATATCATATCACAGTTTTATGGAACTTTGTTGTACGCGCGGTGCGCGGTACATAATATTCATAACTGAGAGAGCTGACAAGGGATGATGGGAAGTCACTCTCTTTGCAGTTGCCGTTGTGCTGTCCGTATTTAACAAATTGTATGACATGACGATGCGCAAGAAATAATAATGATATGACGATAATAATAATAATAATAAATGTGGATAAAGTTTATATGTATGAGAAAATCTTTCTTTCTTTCCTGCACACAACAAACTAAAGGAGTATTCTCTATAGCACAATGAAATAGAAAATCACCATCATCGTTATCATCACAACAGCTTAATATATAGAAAAGCAGTAATAGTGCTGCCGTGGTGATCACCCATAGAAACCACTACATGAATTAGACTTGCTCACAAGAAGTTTTGCTTCCATTTTCCTTTCATGCGTTCGTTTGTTCGTATTTTTCTTTGAGGGAAATATATACATCTCTCTCCACACAAGATATCGTATATCTGCCAAAAGCGATTTTCCTTCTGCTGACTTGCTTGTTACTATGAAACTCCAAAGCTCTTCCTCTCTTATTTAAATTATTCCTTGAAAAGAATAGATTCTTCTGGAGAATATAAAAACGTGAATACGTGAAAGAAATACAATAACAGCTCTTTCAAGTACGCATACTTACAAGATGATAAGAAGAGAGAGAGATAAAGAAACAAGTTGAACGGATGAGTTTTTTTCTTCCACTGGTTGAGATATTCTTGAGGATTCCTTTAGAATATCATAAAAATCATAAAAAAATGAGAGAAAAAGAGGATGATATTCTTAAAGGTATGATGCGACGGATTCTTTTTTACCGAGATGAACTGACGACGATGATAATATTCATTGCTGTGGATAAAAGGAAAAGTTGCAAAAAATATTAATACCTAATCTCCAATATGCGTTCACACAAAAATACGTTTTGTTTACCGTCATGTTAGGAAAGAAAACACTTTTCTTTTTACCAAAAATGTGTAATAAAAAGTACCTTAAACTATGGCTGCTTTCTAATTAAAATCTTTAATATTGGCTGCGTATTTATTAATAGACTTCAAAAACACAGGGAGAGATTATTTTTTGTAAGGACTTTTTTTGCTACATGGGAGGACACACGTTCATCCTTTATGAAGTTTCTGCTTTGTCAGGTTTCAATAGTTTTCCAGATATTCTTTAACTTAGAAATATGCTTGGTTGAATTCCTTTTCATCGACGAGGCAGCTAAATCCACTTTTAATGACAATCTTTCCATTTTTGCAGGGTCCATCGGAGCGCCAGGTATTTTTTAAAGGCGGGTATCCTTTCGCAGTAGAAAAAAACGTTACGTTTGTACAATACTTATGACCATGATCTGCTACCATCTTTTTTATTTCCTTTATCCTCTTCCTTTCAATTGGATCATAACAATCTTTTCTTTTTTATATCCTTTGAATACATGCACACACACATAATTCTATAGGGACGCTTGTAAGATTTCCCAGTGAAAGGAAAAAAAAATTGAAAGAACGAGGCTAGTAATAACCGAAATCCCGATAAAAACTCTTTTGTGAAGAACTCTTATGTACATATATATCTCGTACTCAATAATAATCTATGGCAAGTACTACTTGTGCAAGTACTTCGGCGAAGAGAAGCACTTGTGGAATACGTGATTCTAGGAAAAATATGTGAAGAGCGTCATAAAAGCAAAACTTACAACAGATTTTTTTTCATTTTTATTTGTTCGCTATCTTTAGTGTAGTAACTCATTCATTTCCCCACACACATACACTACAATTCTCCATAGTAAAAGGTGTATACTTACCTATTTGTCGAAGGGAACAGGTTGAGAGAATAGAAAAATGAAGAGAAAAAAATGTTGTGTGGGTGTATGTATATACGCCGTGGGTAAATTTCCAGTTTTGACGCCATCAATCAGAAAAGCCCGATGCCCAAGAATTATCATCCTTGCCTTGTCGTCAAGATAAGAAAATGTATAAATGTTACCGTTACGTCTCACTTGACTGCTTTTATGAATCGCTCTATAAAAATGATAAGGGGGATGGGGGGTGGATGATACGACGATAAAAATTTGCCCCACTCTTTCTCTCTCCCAAGTTGTAGTCGGTTGTAAATGCACACATTCATATGATATATGTATCTCGTGAAATACAAATTGCAAACATATACACATGACGAGGGCGAGTAAGTCAGTGTTTTTTTGTTCGTCATTTTTCCAGGTATGAGAATGACGACTGGTGTCAAGCCATGCATGCATGCGTGATGCATCATGACTCACTTTGATTTTGAAACTTGGCTGCACTTTTTTCTTCCCTTTAAAAAAAGGTAGCAAAAGCATGGTAGATCCTGGTGATGACGATTCGAAGGAAAACGTTAGGTGAGAATAAAGGGTTGGCTGTAATTAGCGTGGTTTTATCAAAGCAATAGTCCGAAAAAAGGTTGATTTCTTACCTTGGCAAAAAAGGGATTTATAAAGTGTTTTTAAACGTGCATAAATATACACGGCTGTACTGCTACTACTTGAGAGAGTCTTCTTCAAAATTCACACATGGTCGTGTCATGTTCGTGTCATGTAGTGTGTACTTGTACAACAATCCATCCGTCAAAATCAGACGTTTCTAAAAGAAAAACTATTAATAATAATAACTATAATGGTTCGAAAGACGAAAAAAAGGACGCTGTTGTTGCCGTTTCTTTTTATTTCAGAGAGATTGTGAAAAGTGTGTAAAGGAGGAGAGGTGACGTGACGACGACGACGTGTTGTTTGTGATATATAAAAATGGATACGTCTGCTGCTTCATGTTGTACAATTTTTATCGTCGTCGTCATCATCCTCATCATGCTCATCATTTATATACAAAAAAACTATACATATAAAGTGAATTGAGGATGTGAAAAATTGATGAACTTCTACGATGATGATCACGAAGGCAAGCCAGAGAGATGGCTTTTTGGTCATCATCACGTCTTTTTATGGTTATCCCTCTTCCACCTTTTTTTTACATAGCCTCTCTTTCTCTTTTTTTTCGTTCTTCTCCCCATATGCACATTTTCCCCTTACGTAACACCCCAACAACACACACACAAGTCCTTACATGTGTCAGCTCTAAAATACAAGAACATTTTGGTAGCAACTGGTAACTTTAAACATTATTAATAATACCAATGCCACCAAACGTCTATACAGTGATTTTTTAACACTCTGTAGTTTCTACCGCTCTGTTGTTGAAAAAATACCCACTGGTACTATTTTGTGGTACTATTATAACGTAAAACGTGCGTACCAATACCTATCAGCCATCATCATCAACCAAACTGCTGGCGCGTTTGTTCGTTGGGTCTCCATAGCGATATTTTCAGCTCAAGAAGTTTTGATATATTTGATTTGAAGTTGAGTCGAGGTGCTGGTAAGAGTGACGGAGTGTGTGCCAAAACCTAATAAAAAAAATTATATTATGTATGTATAAGCACGTAAAATAATCATTTTGTCCATTACTCCTTCATCTTCTCCTTTTTTCGATATATCAAGCTATTCATCCTTACCTACCTATTATTTATAACCAGGCTCATTTAATATATTATAAAACAAAAACACTTTTCAGAGAGAGAGATAGGTGCGCAGACATACATAACACAAAATGTTTAATGTTGCTTGCCTACTACCTACCTACCTACCTTTAAGATGAGAAAGATGTGTAAAAATGCCGTTCTCTCTGTGTTGTTGTGAACGACGTTGTTTTCTGCGTTGTTGTCTTCGAGGCGGTGTGATAATGGAAGTAGTATGCTCGCTCACTCACTCACTCCCATAGCGGAAGACACATCATCATCATAATTATTATTATCTTGCTTGGCTACACTCTGTAATTCGCTTCATTATCATCACCTTCCTTTCAAAAATGGTTGTCCGTCGTCGTCGTCGTCGGTTGCCGCATCGCATATTATGTTTCAGTTTTACAAAATGATAATCAGCCAAGACAAAAAAGCAGAGAGAAGAGTTGCTCAAGAATGAACTTCTTTGCGAGTCAACCACAGAGGGAGAGAACGAAAGAAAGAAAGAGCTCTTATATGGCAGGGGGAAAATAATATTGCAATTGCAAGGATGCCATACTGTATGTGTTTATTATGGTTACTTTATAATATACACAGACACCTGGTGTAGCAATAATAGTAATCTTGGTGAACTCTTCTTCAAGCTCTTCTTCCTCTTGTAGGTCGATCCTTTTCAGTGTGTGCAATATTAACCAATACAATATGTTATGTAGTATTTAATAGAAATAATAACAATAATAATAAGCATGTGAACATATCATGATGATGCATACAATTATTAAGTACGACGATGAATGTTCAGAAATTCACGCAAATTAAATTTATTATTATTAATGCCTATATGCAAGTAAAGGTGGTGGGGTGATGGACAATGCACAACAGGTGTATTTTGCATTTACGGTTATTACTGTGGTTGTGCTAGGGACGATCCAGCTATAAGCATTATAGGGAGAAAATGTTGCTTCACAGTGTAACGGCGGGTGAGTCGCTAATTGCCCTTGATGTGTGTAGTAGTGTGATTTTAGGGTTGGTTTGGCTGGTGGTGGAGTCAAAATGCAAATGTGAGATGAAGAGCAAGCAAACATAACTCTCTGCTGACACAAAGTTTATAATGATTATGGTTTTTTAGTAGAAGAAGAGGTCTTTCACTCCAAATATGTAAACTGAGGAGTGCAATCTGTCCGTTAAAATAATACCTAATAGGACGCAATAATAATAGTATTTATTCCATACTAATTATTACCAAGTATTTTTATTGCCTTTATATATTTATGACATTTCCAATTATGTTTTTGCCAACACTTGGCACTCTCTCTGGTGTGTGTAAGTGTGAGAGTGAGGAGAAGGAGGTTATGCGTCGGTACATTTTGAGTAAAATGTTTGAGTGACGGGTTTGGGATACAAAAGAAATTGCAGCGTGTCGTAGATGAACTAGTAAGATGATGTCATTAGGGATTTCTACCAAGAAACCGAATATTATGTTAGACATATAGTGACACAGGAGGAAAATCATAAGTACTCACACTGCTGCTCTGACTGAGGGTTAAAAGGAAGGAATTTTTGGGAGCAGACCGTATCCTCCTTCCCATCTTCATCAGTGCATACATAATTACCATTTATTTCCATGTTTGGAGTGGATAGATGATGGATACAAACACACACACAACTGATACCAAAAAAATGTATACATCAGCACATATTCTACATGCTTGATATTATTATACACGGCACTGTAGCTATATCGTATTAGAGTTAAACAATAATCACAGTAATCAGTCCACTTTACTTGGCATCTCTATCATGCCGCTGCGTTGCTAAACTCACTTTACTGCCAACAGGCCCAGGAGGAGCCCGGTTTTTGTTTTTGTGGGTAAGGTGCAAAAATAATGTTACCTTTTCTGTCTTCTCCTCTCTCTCTCTCTCTGCCTGCCTGTTTGTTTGAAAAACCAAATTATAATAATTGCAAGGTGGCAATAATACGCGAAAGAGGTGAGTGCTTGAGTCACTTTTTGACAGCGGAAAGCAGAGTGCAGTCTTGATGATATATGTTGCCTATTGAAAAATTCATAGAGTGCGTTTGTAGGCAATATCGGGGAAATGCAAATTTTGACCAGACATTAGTACCGAATTCCCATTTTTAACACTAAAAGCACTACACACAAGTTGTGTGACACAACCATCATCAAATCACCAACATGTCTTGGACGAGACGGAGGTATCGAACGGCGTGAAAAACAAAGAGTGTTTTAGTGTCTGCTGAGGGAGAGACAACGGTAGTTGAAACTTGAAAACGCCACTTTTATTTAAAACCTGCCTGTGGATTTCAATGTAGGTATTAATAGGAATGTATATTACAGATAGACAGACAGGGTTACTGCTGCTGCTATTGCAGCTGCAGCACGATTTCATATTCATTATTCAGGAAAATAGAACTTGAATAGTTTCGTTTTTCATTACTTTTTTCACCATTACCGCCTTGCTGTTGGTGCTGTTGTTGTTGTGTCTGCTGCTGGGTAGAGCTCTCCTGTGTTTTTGACGGGGCCATAGTAATGTTCGGCGTTCTACTGTATAATTTTGCAATCAAGAAATACAAAAAATTGAGTTAATTTTTCGTGGAATAGCAACACCATCATCATCATCGATCAGCCTAAAAAAATGATGATGATGGTGTGTGTGGTGCCGTAGGGAAAAGGTTGATGATGTGGCAACAGTGAAAAAAATACCTCTAGACACCTCTGTTGTTGCTGCTGTTGTCGTTGTTACGTGGCAGTGAGCCTACCTATCTTTTTTGACGCACTGTTTCCACCCTGGTTTGGAATTTCGGAGGACGATACTTCCAAAGTAGCCCACTGCACTGGGCAGTGGACAGTGGAAGGATGATTGAGCGCTGGTAGCAGCAAATTGTTTCAAGACCAAATTGCAATAAAATAAATCAACGCATTTAGAATAGCATATTGAATAAACCAATTAGGCTGGATCATAAGAAACGCCGCTGTATTGTCATTCATTGTTGGAATGACGATGATGAGTCAACTTTCTAGAACGAAAAAAAAATACAGTCAGCTCTAAGCTCACACATTTTCTGCACAACTTATTCACTTTCAAAAACAATTTGTTACAACATTGGAATGAAAATTGCAGTTTTCTTGAGTTTTGTCTAAATTATCAACCCTTGTGCTCACGCACGCACGCAGGCGCATAAATCAGAATAAATAAAAGTGTAAAAGTCCTGTAATTTACTTTTAGGCTGTGATAATGATAAGTAATAACATGATGATGATGTCACTTAACTTGTATGTAACAATAATAATAACAATAATAATACTATACATTATTATTGCACACAAACTTGCAACAATGTTTGCATAAAACCCCTACCAGTGAGCAGTGTGTTTGATGATGATGTGATGTCTGTGTGTGTCTATGTTTACGAAGAGTGCATTATTAACTAAATACTTCACGGAATCAATAATGAGGTGGATGGATGAATGATGCATGCTCTTGTGTAGTCTTTGTTCGTAGAGTTTAGGTTAAAATTAGCGTTACACGAATTAGCTTTGGTTGTTTAGTCACCCTTTTTACCGTCCTCCTACCTTACCACCACCTACCTACATGCGTGCTTCGGTAGTAGTAATAGTAGGAGGAGGACTATTTTTGTGTTGCTTTTTACCTCCATTTTTAACAGATTCTGTAAGCATGCATACATAATCATCATCATCATCATCGTGTATTTATGTATTTTTTCTACATGCATAACATTCATCATCATAGCAGGACGTCTTTACCTATCGAGATCCCGTCCTTTTCCCCTACTTCCTTTTCTTCCCCTGGCATTGCATTGATGAGGGTAATAATATTATATGGTTGGATGATGCACAGGTATATAAAAACCGTCGCGCACCGTGTACAATTGTTGGACATTGTACCAAAAGAGAAGAATCTAGTCAGAGCAGCAGTGCTTTACGTTTGGTAACATTAACTTAAAACATGCAACACGGAATGATTAAAAACTGTTATTGTTCTGGTGGATTTTATTTTTGTTCGTTTTACTACTACTGCTAAGTTGTTTTTCTGTGGCCGCTGCAGTGAATGACTCTTTTTTTGCATTTTAAGCAGGTGCTTTTATTACACAAGGGCCTAACTTTGGGGTTGTTTGTTTGCCAGCTTGTTGGCTTACCGACAAACCAAGTGGTAAAATCCTTTGCTGTACGTTTCCCTTTGTCAAAAATGAAAATGGGTGTGAAGCAGTTAAGTGGAGTGCAGATGGGCATGATAAGTTAACGGTGTATAAAGAAAAGAGCAAGGAAAAAATTCATTATCGTTCCGGATCGTTGTTTTCTTTTTGCTTAAAAACCTCAATCAGAAAACAGTAACCGAGTTACAGAGACTGTGCAAGTTTCCTAGAGATTTTTGTGAGGCTGTAGTAGGAATAGTGGAACGGAGTAGTAGTTGTAGTAGTCATGGTAGTCGTGGTGGTAAATATTCTTTGGAGAGAATCGAAAATATAATGGTGCGGGAAAAATGTAAGATTTTGTGAGCGAATGCGTGTATATGCGCAAGCACACACATACACATGTGAAAAGCGCCTAAACGCGGATAATACAACAAACAGGCCAAAGTGAACGTTGATGATGTCGCCGTCCTCCAATCGTACAAGTCAGTCATCATCATCGGTCTCATGAATAATAAAATAGCAGTCAAAGTGCAATAATCCATGTGGGCGATGATGATGACGACGACGATAACGACAATGATAATGCGAGTGTTGCGTTATGCATTGTGTATATTTTATGAATTTTTATGAGTTTTGGACTGATTGACGGTTCCGTTTGTCAAGTGGCGTTTTTTTTCCTCTCAACTGATGTGCTTGTTCTTTTTTTCCACCTTTACTCCTTTCGGTTGAGTACGAAGAGAGAACGATAGAATAGAATACACAATTCGTACTCATTATTCGGTCGTCGGTTCTCGGACGGATGGGTTAGGAGAATTGTGACACACTGCAAAGTAAGCAAGAACCGGGCTAGATTTGTAAAAAAAATGGATGTGAAAGATGGATTGACGATGACGAGTATGATAGCTTCACTATAGTACAGTGACTGTCAGCATTGTCGAGAAAAAGAAGGACCGTCGTCATAAAAAAGCAAATGTGTCATGTCGAATTTTTTTCTGCTGTGCCCTCTCTTCTTTAGCCCCTGCGCTCTTTATTGCTGATGTCGGTGTGTGTGGATGCTAAGCAGGAATAATAACATGGTCGAAAATTTGTAGAGGAATTACGAGAAATATGCTTTTTCAGGATTTCTCCGCTTATTTCCTTCGATGTCAATACTGCTGTAGTAAATAGTAATACTATCGGCATCGTTTATTACGGTACTGTAGCTTTTGAGAGAGTGAAACGCCAAATTGTTGTTGATGATGTGAAAATTTGTAAACTTGAAAGTCGCAATTAAAAAGAGGCATCCCTAAACAGCAGCGGCAGCAGCAACAACATCATCATCATTTTTATAGCTGTTGTTTAATTACGTTGTAGAAATGTTATGCCATGTCCTCCTGTTTTTTATGTTCAATTACAAAAAAACGTAATTGTCTTGTGCTGTTAGACAGTACCTTCATACAGGCACATTTATACGCAACATATAGCTGGTCAAAGTCGGCGGCACCATCATCACCATCAAAGCGTGCATGACGAGAAGCAGATAATGATGATAACGCAAAAAAACACTACATTACTAAAAACATCACCGGAAAAACGTTTTTTTCTTCTTCTGTTAAACCCTAAAAACGGGACCCATTTTCGTGTAGCAAGGGGCATTAAAATTTACGCAGGGTTAGCTTCCTCCTTGTAAGAGTAGAGTATCTACATGTTTAATGACGAACTGAATACGGGGTTTAGACAAAAGAGGATTATCTTTTTCTTCGGCATAAAAAAAAGTCTGACAGCGTCCATTAATGCTGTTGTGTAGTGTTGTACACGTTTATTTATAGATGGGCGGAAGTTGTTTTAAAAGATACAAGAACGAAAATCAGTTTTTTTTAAAAACGAGAACGGAGATGAGTTGTAGTAAACATGTTGACTTTGTGAATAAAACATCAATGTAAGCCATTAATCACCGTCATAGTAAATGTTTGTCAGGTACGGCGGACGATGGAAAATAAAAGGATGAGGCTTTCAATTTATTCCATTAAGTTTGCTGCTATCACCACCACCAGCAGCAGCCTTAATGATTGTCACGTATGTATTAAGTTGATTATTTAATATTATATTTTGCAAAATAGGAAAGTATTTTGTGCCTGCGAAATTGGACTAAGAGGTTTTAAGCTGTACCACGGCCATCCCGCGAACTTGGTGGAGGGGAAAGATGCTTCATTTGCTTACTTTAGTTCGCTGGGCAGAAATCCTTATGGTGTACCTGAACATAAATATTTTCTTTTGGTTAAGCTTGAGTTTGATGGATACATTGAATAAAATACGAACTGTTCTGTAGCGGGAGACAGACAACAACAACAACAACTACAAAAAAGAACGACTGTCGCTCGCTATTGCTTTTTGGCTCTGACTCTGACAGACGTACTGACGGGAATTCATACAGGACAGCTACAGTGTTTATCCGTTTTGGGGATCTGATTCTACTTGCACAAAAACTATATATAAGTATCTATCCTCAAGCACATGAGGTGAAGAGGAAGGAGAAGCAGGCAGAAAGAGAGATGTGCACTTTAAATTATTAATTCATGAGAATAATGTGGAGGTATAGAGAAAAATGGTTCCCATGCTTGGTTTGGTTGATGGGGAATGGAGGCAAAAAGGGAAAAGTGGTGGAAGGCTGGGGAAAGTAGAAAATTCAATAAATGGAAATGTGTTTGCCATTTTCTTCCTTATTTTTCTCGTCGTGTCGTGTCATGTCACTACTCACAACGTACTACAGCTACCGTAGTTTGATGATTTTTTTCCAAGGCGGCTTTTGCTTGAGTGCGAGATGGAGAGCAGGAGAAAAAAAAACATTTCGTACATTTTCACTACATTTTCTATTACAATGTGGATAACTTGATGTGTATCTATTCTATCATTCCATTCAACCATCCCTTTTTATTTTCCTGGGCTTTTTCTCAATCATCATGTTCATTGTACACAAAGCCTGTGAGAATGAGGAAACAACACGGAAGACAAGGAAATNGGAAAATATGTCATCTACATATACTCTAACTGTAATAGCTATATAGCTGTACGTTGTTTTGCCCTACGAAATCCATCATGAAATAGCTAGATGATGTTTTGTGTTTTCTCTCTGAAATGATAACACTCGACTTCTTATATGATAGTCAAATTAACTATACGTAAGAAGTACATACATGTATTATTAGACAACCAGTACATCTTTTGCTGGAAATGAACAAGTACAAACTCAAAAAATAATGCATGCAACCAACCAAACTTTTTTTCGTGGTTGTTGTGAATCTGGCCAAAGTACTACTCTTGACTAGTGAAACGTGAAAAGAAAAAGTTGATGTGATTCTACTCCATCAGCCTTCAATATGACCGTTATTATTATTACTGTTGTCTGTGTATTGATGGAAATGTACAAACCTATGTATATAATATTCCGGTTCAGTAGCCGTGCAGAGCAGCATGAACAGCAGTCCCGCAAACATTTTTTTTATTCAGCCAAAGGTGCTTTCCTGGCAGTTGGAATGGAAGGAATGTTATTATAGAAGTATGTATTTCTACGGCGTGGTTAGATTTTCTAAGTGGAAAATATGATTAGTTGAATTAGTTGAAAAGACGCAATTTGTAGTGCTATTATACTTGTGCAAAAATAATAACAACTGCTACCGCACCAACCGATTCCACCACACAATTGATTATCTTTTAGTTTTGATTATAGAGGAAAAAAAGGTGGAAGAAATGAACTGGATAAAAGTGCTTGCTTGTATTTATATACAAGTAGTCCTACTGCAATGCCATGGGTTTTTTTATATTATTAATAAAAATGATAACCCAAACTCACTTGAGTTTAAATGAGAACAGAACGAGGGAGAGAAGCAGGGATAAGGACGACATGTCATATACCTAATTTAATTGAGCTTGAGTCTCTCTGTCTCTTCTCTCTCTCTTGCAATCCGTCCAACTCTTAAACTCTCCAACCCAACCAGGGAGCTTATTTGTTATGCATATTTAATGGAGGCAAACTGGATTTATTTGAGCGTGGCTGTGTATTTCTGCTTGTTTTTTTTTCTTCTCCGGTTCTGCTACTCCTCTTATTACTACTGATGTTCATTTCAACTTCGGATTCATTTCCATTTACAATTTTTCAGCAAAATGAGATGAGCAGCAGCAGCAGCAACAGCGGAGTCATCATTATAACCAAACTCAACTGAGGGAGAGAAACAGAGAGACGTTGCTATTTATATAATGATGATGCTAATCGTATAATATCTGTTATCGAAACGCTTCTGTTGCTGTTGTGAAACTATCTCCCTTGCCAGCCACATTGGTTGAAAAAAAATACCTAGTTACTTCCATAGTAGTAATAGTACTACTACTACTGCTGTTGCTTCTGCTTGAGGTGAAATTTCAAATTGGTATTATGATCAACGGAATAGAAATGTATCATTAAAATGATCTATCCACATATTATGCATATATGCGTATTAAATCAAACGTGTTGTAATGACGTTTCACATTCAAGTGTCTTTTTGCTTCCTTTCCTTGCTGTTCAGATAATGCGATTTAGCACCCTCAATCTCCCTCTCATCCTACAAAAACCTCAGCTGCACACACTCTCAGCGTTCAAATTCAGCTTGAGCCGATCTCTGCTAATCTTAATCCTCCGGCAGCCATGTAGTAAGCAGCAACAATAACAACAAACTCTTAATTGAGTGTAGTTATGCTGGTTATTGGCTTAAAATAATGCTGCAATCCATTTTAAAAGTGTATTCAACAAAAGTAACTTTTTATTGTTATTGGTATCGATTATTTATTAACCTCACGCAGACATATATAAATGTATACATAGACACACACATTTCAGCAAATATATGTACACAACTATGTAGGCAGGTTGTCCATTAAAAACAAAAACACGACGACATTTAATTTTGTACGTGCACGTACTTGAATAATTTTTCAAAAATAAAATTCCTTTCATACTTTAACCGCATTTTTATTGTAGTCTCTATAAAGGTGTGTGTGTGTGTGTGTATGTGAGTGTGTTGTGTGAGTGTGGTTAAGCTTTTTATGGAAAAAAATTAAATAAATTATGGACAGGGCGAGAAAAAAAATAATGCCTTTAGGTCAAAATATCAAATCCTGCCTTCATTATCATTAGCAGCACCACCACCATCACCGCCACCACCATTTGCAGTCGTCGTAAGAAAAAACCGTCATTATTACTTGCATCCCCTCTTTACACTTTATACCTCTTTGTACACCTCTCCCATCTTTATATATATTTTTTTTGTCTTTTTTGCTGCAATAATCATCTTGTACTGTTTGACGAAGACGATACAACTAGTACGCATTGTGCACGATGGTTTTATACAAGTTAACATAAAATTTACGACAACGATGATACTGCACGCACTCGTGTCGTTTGGTTGTAAGCATTGTTAATGTTTAATATCCTTTCCTTGTATGTTTTTTTCAATTAGTGCTACGCTCAAAAATGACGACGAAGACGTCGGGCAGATGCACATGAGTAAAGTAGGTAGGTACCTGTACGCTGCTCGTTTTCGTCCTCGTCCTGTTTTCTTGAGTTTTCTTTGACTATTTTTTATTCTTATTTTCCATTGCATAATAATAGCCTCCATAATTCAATTATTTCAATTACTTTAATTAGAGAGGAATTATTTTTTCTTATACTGTGATGAGGATGTGTACAATACAAATACAGGCAAGAAGCAACACAAAATATATAAATCAGATATATACTCACATTAACATATAGTTTATTATTATCATTATAATATACATACTTATTATTATTACAAAATTCAATGAGGATGTTGCTCTTGCCTTTTTTGCTGTTTTACATTAATTTGATGAGCATCGTTAAAAGTAAAGAACGAGAGGACGGATGGATAGACGGATGATGATGGATAGTTGATAGATGAATAGCTTGTGTAATGTTTATTTAGTTTCTACGCTTCTCCTCCGATACATACGTTGAAATAAAAATAAACAAAAGAACAAACATAAACATAACAGCACACAAGTCAACGACGATGCTGCGTATTTACTTTTTTGTTTCTTATTTAAT
>JAHZNB010004776.1:0-13197 GCA_027744295.1 Callyntrura guangdongensis
CTTTACACATTCAGGATGAGGATGCTTCAAAAAGTGGGAATGCACGGTATGCGTGAAGGAGAGCCTATCTCCTAGGTATGCATGTAAGAATGTTTGTATACATTTTTCTGGCTAAAAACTAAAATTTTCATATGCGCTGTGGCGCTGTGCATGTTACATGATTAACCGTCAATCGCCCATTCTCAACAGCGTGGACGAATTAAATGGAAAAACAGAGAAACACTTCCGTCTAAAGAGAAATATAATCCACGGTCGTATATCATGTTTACATAATATCCGCTTGTTTGCATAATAATGATACATGTTTTCATGTAGGCATTTGATTTTTTATACTTGACTTTTGTGGAAGTAAAGTACAAGCGTTTCCTCTTACCTTGTCCATGATGAATTTGCATGCCTCCTCCTTTAAAGTTTTCAGTGTGAGAAGGGACGTGTCCACGGTGGCCGAGTCCCGGACAAGGCCGAATTGGAAAAGGAAAGTGACCTCACCGTTGCCCCCTTCCATTTTCCCTGATGATCCTTTCTTTCCTCGAAAAAACTTCAGTTTGCTGACTTCTGAGGGGTCACTGGGGATATCAAATGTAAAAACGGAATCAGGGTCGAGTCTATTCTCCCGTGCTCCTCCGTCACCGATCTGATTTTCTGGATCAATTCGTGACATCAAGTGCTGGTTTTCTTCTTTTGATGAGTGAAAACTTCTTCCGACAAAGAATAACTAATCAACGACGTCGTCTATTAATAGTTACATTTTCACAGTGTTAAACGATCTCGCAATCCAAAATTAAACAGTGGTATCATTATTTATAAATGATAGCTAGGCTATAATTGGATTTATTCACTGAACAACAGTCACTGTCAAGTGTCAATTTATTTGTCCCAAAACTTGCGAAAAATTATTTTTACATTGTACTGTTTCATATACATCAACAATTTATAAAAACCTGGTTAATTAAACATACTTCTCCAAATATCCAATCTGGAAACTGCGTTTCCTCTTGTTATTGGTAGCAACGATTAGTCGTTTGCAACGTACACTACACGCCACCACCACAGTTAAATATTTTTGCCTGGTCTATTAACAACGATCAAGGCTGCTTTAAGCAAAAGTCGCGTTAATGTAATCTCACCACCTACCAATTCCTATAACTTTTTAACTATTCTCTGCTGGCAAAATTCCACGTAGCACAGAAACATGTTTGCTTTGATCAAGGAGTAATATGATCATCTCACATTTGGTAAGTAAAATAATCGAAGCGAATGGATGGCCATTCCTTCACCTTCCTACAAGGCTGCACAATAATATCATTAAATAATAATCATCACCATCCCTATTATGACGGCGACGACGGTTTGGTAATAAGTAGAAGGGTAAGAGTCACTTATTCTCTATTTTATTTAAACATTCGCTACGTGTACTACAACTACTACTGTCTAAAACGTTCTCTATAATAAATAATAACAAGTTGCAGCACCACTTGCGAAATAAATATTTACGGTCAGGACAAGTACAAAAATAAAGTACGAAAACACAATATAATATATTGCACTTTTTGTAATAAACAATGCACGCTAAAATTGAATAGCAATACTGCACTCAAATAATCGTTGCTCGCAATTTCGCATTTAGGAAAGGAAGGCGAAAAGTATGTGGGCTACACATATAGGTCCCTTGGGCCTGACTACTCAGTGATGATGATTCAAAGTTTTCAAGTAACACAAAATATTCACCACTTGGGAGTGCTGCCTCGAATGATAATGATAACAATGATGTTTAACGTCCCACAATCTTTAAAACATTACAATGCCACATGCCAGCAACAACGAGTTGCATTAACAGTAAATTCCAACAATGTGACAATGATCATGTGTATGACTACATGACCAAATTGACCACAAGCACTACAGGTATGCTGCGGTGGTTGTAGCTAACTGAAAGGAACTCCTTTGCAGTATTGCAGTTCTTCTCAATAGTCTCTCAGGCAAAACTTAAAATGCTAAAAATCTTAGAAGGATTTTCGTACTGACAATACCTACTGTACGTGTATATGTGTACTTATATTTCATAGGATGACAACATTGAAATCACTTCAAAATTACTGTTCACTGTTGCGTCGAACTACGTGTCGTGTACGCTTGCTTGCATCTCCTTTTCCGTCGACGATTTCAATCTTTTACTCCATGACCAGACGTTTTTCTTCGGGTACCTGTAAATATACATAAACGAGAAGCGTCATATAAAAAGATAACAATGAATGCTGCTACACTGTATATTATATTATTATAGGTTATACCAATAAACAAAAACAACGAAGAGGAACGGGGAACGGCGTAACTCTCGCTACCTTGGTTAGACATATTGTGTGTGTGTTTGCTATCACCTCTACCACGATAATAAACTGACTGAATGTGAGTTTGCAATCGTAAAAAAATCATGGGGCGCCGCAGACTGTACGGGAATAGGAGGAGAGCTGGTCAACATTGCAAACTTTACGCTACATCTCGGTACCACCACCAACCACTAGCATCAGTAGGAGCACAAGAGATCATTGTTACTTTGTAAAAGAGATGAGCTCATCATCATCATCTTAATAACAATAAAGCGAGAGAGTAGCCTTATTATAATGATCAATCGCACTCACTTTGCTTGCAATCCTGACTGAATCCTTTTTATGTGTGTATTTTATTCTGCGTACACGTACGTACATATATAAATTGCCCGTTTGTTTAAAATTCATAGGAACTGTAGATTCAAGCTTGTAGAGCTTTAAACTGGTTCTTCTAAAGCCTGCTACAATAATGGCTGCCTCAATTTTATTTATCTCTACTAATCATCATGTACTTGGAATATAGTATGCAGACAATAGACGTTTGTTGTTACGTATATGTAACTAGTATAAAGTATAATGTGTGCATTTATCTCCGTACGTTCTACGACGTTTTGCCCAGAATATTAGCAAAAATTCAAGTGTTTGCAAGATTGCAACAATAGTAAAGGATTGAGGGGCAAAGCAAGGCCAAAATAGGAGGAATTCGGCTGTGTAGTACACAGTACACACACGTATAAAAATGTCCACAACAACAATGAAAAACTTACGAAGGCAAATGACCATGACCCAATTTAAGGAATGTGTGTAGTATTGCAGCCGTGTATATGATGATGATGAGTTGTGCTGCAACGATTGATTACATTTTTCGTAACTTTGATCTTGACAATTGTTGGTCAAACAAGCGGTGTACCGTGTATGTGGAATGACTGTTTATAAGTAAGTACTACTTACAACCACAATATTTCCAACTGGAGGCTCACTCTATACAAATGGTACAAGTACAGATGAAAGTTTTGATAAGGTTTTAATCAACGAAACTTATTTGGTACGTAACAGGCGCAACAAACAAACGAATCAGTAGAGTAATTGGGCTCCAAAATTAAACAAAACTATGGAAAACGATGGGTGTCCACAGTGTCCTGGTTTGATGACTAACAACTAACAGAAGTGTGGTGCAATTTGCGTGAGGCGTTTGTTAGAAACAGTTACGAGAGGAATATTCCTCAAAGTAAAGGCGAAAACAAATAGTAACATTGCATTGAACTGTACCAGTTAGTTTTATAGCTAAAATACTACAATAGTCATCTTCACATTTCCATTCCCCATCTTCTGACGTACCGAATACCAACAACCAATGCATAACATAGTACATAAAAGCGCTTCGATCTCATTCATTAAACAGGAGATGTAACCTTAAAGTAGATGCTTCTGAAAAAACCGCAACACATTTTCTTTACTTCCCATTAACTAATATGTGGCATACCAAAATAAATATGGCAGTTTAACTACAAATAAAATGAATGTATTTCCTCTTTACTGGTTTCCAAACCGCATACACACGCATATCTGCACTATAAAATGCCGACGGTGCGATGTCGTCACCAAACCAATCCAAATGCAAAAAACCCGGAATCTATGCGTCCGCTACTGAGTACAAACAACCACTATAAAACTTTTGACGTAATCAAATGATATCAGAAAGACACAAAGAGGGAGAGAGATACTGGAACTGGATGAAAATTCTCCTTACATCCGTGTAATCCGATGTGTGTAGACACAAAGTTAAAGTTGAGCACATCCTTGTTCTGTTTACTCAACCTGAGCAGAAATATCGTGCTTAATACAGCAGAAAATAACAACGTCAGTATAAATTTGGTCATGCAGAAACTTGAAACATGGTGTGTGAAGCAGATATTATTTTTAGTCTCTGGAATACACTGGATCACCACTGGAATCTGCGTTGTATACTATCTATAATACGACTACCACAATTACGTATGCAAAAGTTTATTTTAGAGAGTGCACACAAGCATCCAAAGATGCTAACCTTCAGAATTTCACTAACGATAAGATGAGTATATTTCGTCCCTGTTGTAGTCGCGTAAGTGCATTTTCTTTCATCTGCTACCAACGCACTTTAATTTGTGATTCACAAAAATTCGAAGAATAAAAGGAAAAATTCAAGTTTGTGTTTTAGGAGGTGCATAATATATGCACACTTGTCGTCATTTTCCTTTACTTAATTTGCACTGTAAAAACACCTTGAATTTTAATTTTAAATCTGAACTTAGTCTCAAGGTACTATGCAGAGTTATTTTAACTTATTTTACTATATTTTACTGAGGTTCACAAGCTTCTCATGATACCCATTTTTTCATCCGTTTCACCTGCAAGTTCTGTATGTTGGTATGCAATGCAATGTGCATCTCTGGTAGCAGCATCATTTAGCATAGCTGGTGTCGTTATCCATGCGTATAGATCACTCTTGCACACTTTTAATTTTAATGGTAGTGTTGCACTGCTTCGTTGAAAAACATACCTGGTTATGCTATTAACAGCACACACTAATAAAGTGAACGGCATAGAAAAGTAAACAGTAGCAGTTAATGAGGATGATTCGATGATAACACCTTCGTGTTGATGAGTCAGACTATTACAAGTGTTGAACAAATGTAGCATATTGCCAAGTAAGAGGAACAGTAATAAAATGGCTATTTTGGTTATGTATGTGTTACACGTGTGCTACTCAGAAAGCGAAAGCGAAGAAATAACTGGTGCGGATAAAGGTAAACCCTTATCATAAAAAAGTAATATTAGATCTCTCAAACGACTTAAGCGAAAGAACGCTTCTCAAATTATCAAGTAGTGGTGGCCATGAATGAAAAGGACAACTCACAATTTTGCCATGTGTCGATGACACGAAACAAAACTGCTTTTATTCACGATAATGAGCATACCGCTACAAGATAAATTATTAATATGTGTTTACATGTACACAATTATTATTTGAAGAAAAAACCGATAATTCTAGAACTAAAGTGTATTTACCCAGAGATACATTTATATTCACTTTTAAACGTACTTCAGTTTGCCTAGGCCTAACTTCATGTATTTTTGGGTATGTGAAAAATTAATGAGATTTTGAGACATGAGACAGTCCTACAACAAATCAATTCGGGAACGAGCATTTTGTATACCTATTCAGTATTTTCCACGTTCGTGTGGACAGTAAAGCATCGGTTAACTTGTCTTATATTCAAGCGATTCCAAAATATTGTCATTTAGCACAGGTTTAGTTTTTGGTTTCCAAACTTTCCACCATTCCATAAACAGTTTTCTAACATTTTGTAAGGATCAATAACCCGTAACGCGCAAAAGTATCAACGACAGTTACCGAAGAATTCAATATGCTCAATTTTAAAAGCCGCAGTACATAATAGATAAATGTACTTACAGTCGGTACTTAACACATTGTGTGTTTTCGTTAAGTATGCGAATGTTTGCACTCGCTCACTTTCCCTCACGGGTCAAATCCAGATCCTCTGGTAGCCAAAAGCGTGCTAATATTGGTATAAATCAATATACTTTAACAAATACATACCTGAATGTGTTAGAAAATGAGCGTCCCACCAGAAATTATAAGCATTACAGGCAAAATTTTCATTAGAATGTCCATAACCAAGAACGTAAAATGTATCGATTGAAACGAACTAGGTTTTCTGTTTATAAACTTCCATGGGTTTAGATATTACACTACACTTCAGTGTGACATAAACTGGCTATGCATGTATAAACTGTCGTTTCATAAGTAAACATCGTGTTTTCCGACATCGATTAAAATTGTACAAACGAAGCTTGACAATGCTACGTGATGACACCAACCACTCATCATACGAACAATGCAATAAGGTAACCATAAAACTCTTTATGTACAGACAAGAATTTATGCTAATTAATGTTAAGATTACCCTCACTTTCATCCTATTGTTGCATACATAATTTTCAATTGTGCTTTATTTGCTATAACTAAAATGATGGATAATAGCAATTTACACAGTTCGGCTTAAAATCGTATATATGCCAATATGCCAATACGTACATAAGTGTGCGTGTTCACTGATTTTTGAAACACAGCAAAAGTATACGGTTTAGAAACGGATGCATCGCAAAGTAGTTAAAAGTAACATACGTCTACATATTAACCGTGAAAACAACAGACTAATAATTGGTACGATAAAACCAAAGGGGTAAAACCAAAAACGTATTTTCAGGCAGTAAATGTCGACGGTAAACTAAAGAATTCATTTGATGTTTAACATTTCTTTGGTAAAAATGATATTTTACAGGATAAAACCAGAGCATTCTGTCTGAGAGCACAGCCGTATTATACGTAGGTATGTTAAGAGTTAAAACTATTAATCTGTACAAAGTCGTGTGTGGGCATAAGCATAACAACAATTTTTAAAAATTTAACGTGCAAATAAACATCAGGGCAATGCATGTGAAAATGAAATATAAAAATGATATATTGATGAACAGACAACGTGCAAACCACCAAGATTCCTCAAGGTTCCCTTTTTCTCAGCGTCATACTCCCTTCAATAGCCATACAAATAAAAGTTAACGTGATCTCTTGTGACGCATGGTCTTATTGGTCTTGTACAATACTAATACACGTGCTAACAGATGTCATTTTGCTAATTGTACAACATTTTGTTTCTAACAAAATAAACAACATGTTCAAGTTAAATAAATAAGTGTTCAGATAAGCCTTCTGCTAGAACCTAAAATTATTATTGTTGAGACTTGAGATGATCTAGTGAATTTGCATTTTATTTTGTGTACCCAACCATATGAGACATACATAGAGACACACAATGCCTCCTGCTGGGTGCTGCACGGCAATAAGGTATATTGATGGTGTGTTGAGGAATAAAACTGAAGCAAATGTAAAGGCGTAGTCAATGAAGCGTGCAAGTCGGAAGGTCAATAAGTGATTGTCAATGTCAGAACATCAGAAGACCAAGAACCAAGTAATATAAACAAAGAGCTTCCAATAAATATTGTAATACAACGAAGTGCAAGGATAGCATATATGCAAACTTTTTTTCGCTACCACTCAGCAATGCCAAAACCCTTGGTACTCTAGCACTGCTCCGCCGCGTATAAAATCAATTTGTAACGCATTCATCATGTGTGTATGTGTAATAATGTGTAACGTGTAATAGAGCTCGGCAAGACAGTTATTTTTTCATCGTTGTCATATTGAATGAAATGAATGTTAAAGATATGATGAAATGATAGTGAATCTCTTTGAAAAAGGCGAAAGTAGTTCTGTCGTGTATTGTAATGTATGGGAGTTAGTATTACTATACTATCACTGTGTCGGCCTTTAAATTTTTAAATTTAACTTCAATTTATTAGGCTATGTAGGTTATATACATGATTGGATACATTTGATAAATTGGCAGCATAGCAGCTATGATCAAGTTTGTTTTTGTTTTCGTACACAAAAATATTCATCCAAATGCATACGCTGCATATATGTATAACTGCAGTACAGTGATGATGATTTCTGATAAAACTGTCTAAAACCATATTTGCAATAAATAATAGGAAAATCCAATATCACACAAGTTTTCTATAAAGTTAAACACTTCTTTCGCTACTTTCCATAGTTTTGGTTTTCAGTTCATGGTTATAATAGGAATAACAGACCATGTGGTGGAAACAATTCCGAGTTGTGAAAGCCTCGAGCCTTTTCGAACGTTTGAGAATATGTCTCTACCGATATCCCATAATATATAATGTAAATTTTCTGCAGTCAATAGGATGTTCAATTCGGATTTTCACAAGTATTCTATATACCTAAATGTTAATGCGAGCGAACATGCAATAAAACTCAAGATTGCATAACCAATCATACAAATACAAACTTTGGCTGTCGTCTATCCCAATTCAACTCGAGATGATAAGACTTGACAATAATTTTGAATTTATCCACCGTGAAAGTGAAGTAGATATCTGTCCTTACCACAATGTAAACATAGAATCATATTCTAGACATATGTATTCAAAATAAAGAACGAATTCTAGAATCCATATTAAGTTGATATACATACGCCCAATTTTCAATATATTGTGTAATTTGCATTCAAAATTCTTGCTAGGATTTTACTGCTCGGCTGGATAGGATGGTTCTTGAATCTCTTTAAATAATACAAACACGGTATACCCATTTATGTTTCAAACGAAACTACAACATGGATAAATTTACGTAAATCCGTTTTCCAGGAAGCTCCAGAGCAGAGTAGAGCATGGTGGTGTTGGCGTATCGTAGTGCCAAATCAAAGTATGTGATCATCATTCTTGTGTCAACAAAGTCATAACATTTTGTGTGCATGTGAATGGATACATTTTTCTTTATGACGGATGACTACAATAATAAAAAATAATAATAATACTTATAGTACTTTATTCTAGCATAGGAAATACTGAAATTTAGTAGACGGTGGGAAATTTTTATATGTATGCACACATTTCCAGTACTCTTCTTTCAAACGAGATGTGTTGATATGTAACTACAGAACACGGTGTCGTGTAATAGGAATGAGGCTGTCATATGTCCTAATAAAAACCCATTAAAATGCAAAACACCAACTGCATATCCAAACTAAACTTTGACTTAAACTCGTGAATCCAATTTCCTGTATTACAAAAGATCCTTGTTGAGCTTTATAGTTAGTTTTGCAGGATTTTTTGGTACATATATAGAACTTTTATATATGTACCTACGTAACTCTTTTTCGACTGTAAGAAAGCCAGCCGCTTCAACGAGAAATCACCGAAATCATAACAGCCATCTTCTTCATCTCCTTTCATGTCATATCCAATTTTACAAATCGTGCATTTTCGCAATCACGTCACACATGTTTCTTTGAGCACAACATGGTGTATCGTGGTAATAAGCTCTAGTTACAGTATCCTTGGCTTGCTCCCTGGCTTACTTATTAAACCAAGATGTATTTTTTTCAAAAAGTGAAAACCGTCACGGTATTGAGAAAGTACACGGTCGACTTAACCGCAAGCATAAATCATTGCTGATATGATTCTGAATATTATTTTGTAGTCTCCACTTCCCTAATTGTAGAAACATGAGTTAGCACACATAAATAGTGCTAATATTGCAGAGCAGAGAAAGAATAAAAAACATGTGCATCACCATTTCCAGCAGTACTGTGCCGAACCTAAACCGAAGTGTTTACCAAAACTATTTGTATATCAATTGCATCGAATATTGTTGAATTCTGTCACGTAGTTAGCATTTTACTTCATTCACAGTTTATAACTGATATCCTGAACCAAATTGTTGGAATCAGTTGGTTTATACCTTGACCTTAGATTTCAGGATAATATGCGTGGTTTTCTACAAAAGGAACTACTCGGACAGGCTCAACTATTAAAATACTTTTAAAATATCTTAAATACAAAAAAAAATTCGTCTTGTGGTTTACATAATTTTTTCCTATAACCTACTTATTTTTAGAGTGCTATAAAGTATCAAAACAGTAAGCTTTTCAATGCTAAGAATTTATACGGTTGATAGAAAATTATTACTGTGCAATGCCAAGCTTTCGAAAATGTCTGGATTTACTGACAGAAGTGGCAGGACTAATGACTTTAGTGATTACGATTATTGTCTACAAAATATTGAAAAAATATACTTGTATATGTAAAATCGTGGTGTGAAAAAAATGAAATGAAGCATTAAGAATAATAACAAAACGAAAACTACGCACATCTTGTAAAAATTTCACATACCAGTCATCAGTAGTAGTAAAGATACCAATGATGCTATATTAGATGCGTATTTCTACAACAATCCTGACCATTAAATTCTTGCGTACTCACAATGTTGTAACAAGGTTTCTCAATGGAAATTGATTTTGCTTGTATCCCCGTGTGTATTTTGTGGAACTCAAACTATCAACTTTAACTATAGTGTCTTATAGCGTTTTTACACACAAAATATAGGCACTTTTTCAGTATATATTATTGTAATAGTAATATTTAACAACATGATGGGGCTCCTTGGAGTACGTAGATAAATATCTCAACATGCATGTCACAATGTCATCAAGACAAAAAATGACAAACTATTTCATATTTCGTGCAAAGTTATTGAGATGGTAAATCCCATTTCCCAGTCACAAAGAAATTCGACATTTGCTGTACTTCACCAAACTAAACAGGACAAAGAAACACATCACTACTCTACTTATCTGTCGTTCAAATATATATTTACAGTTTACATTTAACGCTGCGTAAGTGTAAACCAAGCCTCTCTCCATTGTGTTAATTATACACATGCGTGCTCCCGTATCACAAAAATGTAGCAAATTTAAGCTAATGGACACTGTTGATTGACAGGCAGTCTAACACTCTAGCCGCAACCATCTATCACTCGCTCAACACCACCCCGCATTTTGTTCCATTTTTTTGTTGTGCATATCAGTTTTATGTTTCCATTTATGAATGAATGTAAGTTACGCACATCTTTACTATCATATCATTGCATGCTTGACAGCGGTGAGTTTGAATGAATCGACATCGTTCCCAGAACTGTAAGGAACTTTACAAAAGTTAAAAATAGCACATGTATCACTCTACGTCACTACCGTAAGAAAAAAACCATGCCGGATTTTCTTGCTAAAACAATTCATTTTTTTTCATTACAGCTCTATACAGGTAGTGATAATCATTTGACTCATGAAATGTGTACATTTATCAAATTTCTACGTAGTGCGCAGACTTCCAGGATGTTCGAAATTCTATAAAATGTCAACAATTTATCTATGGGCATATTCCCACACCATTAAAGTCGTCAGATAAGCACATATCTGGTTTGTCCACCTTTACTTACTTATTACATTAACCACATTGTGCGTATGTAGTTGCTTTACACTCTGCACTCATCGAAAAGGTAGAGCTTCAGCTTGGCAGGCAAGGGATTGTGGCATTTGTATAACAACTCGTGGTAGCTAGCAGCACATGTTTATGACGTAATAAGACGAAACATAGCGCACATAGGTAATAAGAAATGACAATAGGGTTAAATGTTTTGGGATTCCCACAGCATCGATGCTGCATAATAATGTGTTTTTTGTTGATGCTCCTTACTAGTTTTTTCTTTGGATTTTTTTGGACGAATTTCAGTTAACAATAGAAGTAGAAGACATAGATACAAGATATTCCATTCGACCAATATGTCTCCACTGTCGTTCATCCCATTATCGTATAGTATTTGATTAAATCCATTAGTTTATATCATTCTAATCTTGTTTTTATCCTGTTGTTGTACAAAATCTAAGTACATACCTACCAAGCTACCTATCTTACAAAACATGATTACAATATGTCACTCCATGAATGTTGAAAAACGAGCAATATATATTTTTTATACTATACGAACTTTATTTTTAGGATAAAAAAGGCAAACAAATCAATTTATCGTGCGTGGTCCACATATTCAGTCAAAGTCAAGATAACTAAATTATGTATACAGGCTTTTAAAAGTAGTCACACTAATGGATTGACTCAAACCATGATACTTCTGAAATATTCTAACGATCGACGACACCCAAGGTATTTTATCAGAGCAACAGAACGTGTATTCACATATTATATGCATCTCATCTCACCACTCGCACAAATTTTATTTTATTTCCTTTAAAATGATATTAAACATTATGTAAAAGTTCCAAGGAATATTTTGCATTTAAAATGTTTTATATAATCGAATAATCTTGCATGTCCTCAATCAGTAAAAAACTAAATCGGGTTTTGTCATAAAACATTATACTACGTGACGTGTGTCCGCTTTGCGTTACGATGTAACATTTTTTTAATATTTCTTGGTTCTAGATAAATCTGTCGACATTCCAGCCATGAGTGAAAAATGTATTTCTGATGCAAACAGGGACTTCTGATTCAACCAATTGATGGCTAAGGTATACACACGACAAAGTAGTCTGACGTTCAACGCCAAAGTCAAGTTCCGGGCCAACAAAAGGGGTAAATTTTAAAATGTGTCCAAATAAGGTCACGATTCGTACGTTTAGCTATATGTACAAGTACACCTATTTTTATATTGGCTGGTTGATTGATACTTGGGGGAATTTGTAATACAAAAATAATTTACCCCAAAATTGTTAATCATTCGTAAACTTGGTTTACAGCGTTACATCGGTTTACTTGTTATAATAACTTGCATACTATTTGTAAATTCATGTGTAGTGTAACGTTACACTGCATAACGTATGCTGTATCTGGCACTGCCAGGATTTAAAAGATGGCAGGTATTTTTAATAACAGCAAAAACAACTTTACCTTTTTAAATTTAACCTCACCAACACATCCGTTTTCATTTCCGGCACGTGCTGACGTCATTAGTAAGTAGCATTTAGGAGAATGTTGATGACGGACTTGATGGTGGAATTACATACGTTTCATTATTACTAATAAACAGTGACGAAATGTATTTTACTCTTTATGTGGGCATTAAAAGCGATACTTTAATTTCCTTTGCATATCCGTGGAGGTGTTCCACATTTCCCTCTCTAGTACTGTTCCATGCAAATTATTTTGGACAACTTATCTACTATCATAAAGCAATCCTTCTTTTCTCTCGCAAAGGAAATTAAACTACTTTGAACTTACTTTTACATTACAATCTTTATTAAGCGTTTAAGTTTTACGCTCCCTTTATTATCATAAATCTTCCTACCTCTGTTACATGTTACCCAGTCCTTGGAAGTCTCGTATACGTCTGACTTTCAATTAATAGATATCTCCGCTTCCAGTTGAAATC
>JAHZNB010004777.1:0-10538 GCA_027744295.1 Callyntrura guangdongensis
CTAAACATGGCAGCTCTCTAAAGATAACCGTCCTTTTCAACTCGGAGTTTCAAAAGATAGCAGTCCCTATCTTTAGCGAAAATACGGTATTAGAGTATCGCTGTGTACTCTGGTATTATTATATTACAATTGTCAGGAGATGCCACGGCTGCCATCTGCACCGGAGAGAGACACACCAGCTGAGGAGAGGGAATGACAGCGCGAAGGAGAGTAGGAACAAAAAAGAATGTGACTGTGACATAAAAAACACAGGGACAAGACTTGGGGATAGCAAGGAGAAGGGATGCGTGTGCGCATATGTAGAGAGAAAAAATATTAAATATTTTTCCAGTAATTTAATTTAATTGTTTTGTTGTTGCATTGTAGTATATAATAAACAATAATTCCTTTCATTGGTTATTCAGAAGTTTGCATTTGATAGTGTTGTACATTTTATTGAAAGGCCTAATCTGTTAATGTTGTGCGTTTTGTATGTTGATGCTAAAAGGGAGACGAGTTTTGGAGAATAAAAAATAATACTGTTTAACGAGAATAGTTTCGTTTCCCCCAGATCAACAATTTGTGTGGTGCGCAGTTTTTTCTTTCATCCCGTCGGCAATTTTGGAGTTGACAAGGCGATTTGTTTGTTTACTTATTTACAGCAGTCTAGACGCCTGCCTATTGTGCTTCCCTCCTTTTCAATCCGCTCGGGAATCTTGTCCGTTGTGGTTAGCAATTCTAAGGTGTGAAGTAAGCGGTTTTAATTTGTTAAACGATTGTTTTCACAGTTAGTGGCGCAGGCAGATGTGTAGACTCAAAGGAGGTCTAATAGTGGGAATAGCAGGATTAACCGGGTGTGACCCAGTGTCCCCCACGTAACAATCGATTATAAGAAAAAACTAGTCAGTGTAGAACAGATCAGAGATGCTTACTCAAGTGAACAAACTAGACAGGAGAGCAATTTCTTCACGGTTATTATTGTTCCTTTCTAAACGGCTCTGCCATAACAACGTATGCCCATTGACTTCCAGTAAATTGTCTCGCCCTTGAATGAGTTCCCAACATACAATTTATTTTGAAATGTCAAAGTTTCGCTTCGTTTTTTAAAACAACCTTTTCATACTCTAGCGATTCAGTTGGGGGTTCCATTTCGAATATTGGAAATAAAGTTGTGTATTATATAGAGTAACAATATGGAGTATTCGCACAACCACAATAGACAAATACCAGCAATTTTTTGTACAACTTTGTATACACGTTTAGTACATGTACATGTTGAAATCAGACCATAAGGCGGGCTCTAATTTGAATATTTAGGTGATTTATGTAAATTCTTGTGTCGATAATTTGTATTTTGTTTATTTTTTCGTGCTCCATTTAACTTGGATTTAGATAAATTCTCGTGTGGGTTAGCGTGTTTTTAGATACTCTTTATTACACAATATCACGTATATGTTAAGTCTTTTTATGTTATCATTATGTTAACCGGTTTGTTAGAGTGGAGTATACGTATATGTTTGTATTAGCAATATTAGTAAATTTGATTTTTACAAGCGTCATTAATTTTGCTTAATGATTTTACACAGATTTTTACAACGTTAAAATATTTTTATATCCATTATAAACTAATTTCATCCGGAATTTATTCGTAATGCCATTATTAGCTGTAAATATGTATTAAAAAATGTAATTACGATATACTTATTTGCAAAGTGTCTTTCTCTAATTCGAGATATATACAACAGCTAACGAAAGCGTTGTATAATAAGTAAAAGTGACCATTTAAAATTCAATTATTGGCCAATTATTCTTTTCAGGATTCTTTTTAAAGTACAAGGTTTTAATTGACAAATTAGTAAAAATTGCGGTAAATGTATTACATATGGTCAATGATAAATAGGCAGATTCGGAATGCGTTTTTCTCCGTAACTGCTTTGTTGTGCCCGAAAAAACTATATTTCGGCAAATTGGTCAAAGTTTTACCATTCAAAAATTATGTGGTTTGGATTATATATTCTGCCTTATATCTTTTTGCCACTACAATACTTTTAGTTTCTAGTTAAATCATGAAAAATGGTAAATATTTAGTTTTGATAGAAATCGACTATATTTTGTATGTATTTTTTATGTTTGACATGCAGATTTTAAGATTTGAAATAAGTTATATATGTGAGTGATTAAAGCTAGTAATTTTAAACTACTCTGAAAAATGCAGCCATGGCTTAAAATTTCAAATTTTAAATCTGCTGTCAATTTTTTATAAATTTTACAAACTTCACAAACCCATAGGTATGGTCATATGCCATAGAAAATAAAATAAATGCGATATCCTACTATAACATTATTTTTGAGCAGCAAGTTCCATGTATGGCATGCTAGCCTCCGTAGCTGCCACAGAAATGCTAAAGTATATTTTTACTGTAACGTAGTCACATAGTGGCTATTGTAGGTGTAGTGTCGTTTAACGCGTCTTTTAAATCGACTGGTTTCGTTTACGTTAACGGCTCCGTTTTTTTCACAAAACGTAAGTTAATAATCGTTTTGCAGCCAAACCTATTAATTCATATGCAAATAGTTTGAAAATTTTTAGTTTCTCAATTACCGACGAGGATGGATTTATTTTAGTTATAAAGGCGGTCGTAGAAATTATTTCTGCACTGCCCGCTAAACCAAAAAATCGACAACACAAATTGATCACCAGAAATTATTGCGTTGCCTGCCAGCATCGTCTAGCTCCTTTGATGCCAAAATCCCGGCAATCGTGTAGCCATATTGCCTGCGGTTAGTGCCTGCCAGGTCTAGGAAATCAAAAATCTAAATTTCTCGCCAGCACGATCCCGTTTAGTCTTTTTGATGTCCACATCCCGGCACAGCTTAATTCCCGCTCATATCTTAGACCCAAACTCCTTAAAATCTCTGTCTCTTCATACATCTGCGAATCCCGCCTGCTAGAATTCTTAGAAACAGATTCTACCTCAAGTTTCCCGCCAGCATTCCTCGGCCAGGCAGATATTTTCTCATGGCCTGGCAGCACCATCCAGCCGACAATTTTGATGTCGATACTCCAGCAACAGGGTTGCCATGCTGTGTACGAATTTCCATATCCGTACACAAAAGCAACATATCCTGGGCAATACGTACATTTTCCATTTAAAAGCCATATTTACACACTGGAGAAAAAAAGTGTTTATTTGACACTGCTCGTTAGTTTTAAGTATTTTTATTAAGCAGTTAAGTAATTATTAGAATGAAATTATAAAATTGTGTAGGAGTGTAGATAAAAATAAATTATTGGTATTTAAAAAAATATGCACGACACTCACATTATTGGCTAAATTATGACAATCAATGTTTTTACAACATATGGATTCAATCAAAATTGCCAAATGATGAGATATAAATATTTTCGAAGTTTGTATTATTTAGTTCTCAAATACGATGTCGGTACCACAGCGGGACACGAAATTTGAACGCAATGTTTTTATATATTCCTTAAAATATACAAACAATAACTGTAAACATGTACATGCATAAGCCCAGACACAATTTATTACACTAGTTACTATCGCTCACTAACAATGTTACTGTGCAATTTAAAATAAAATGAAAAAGATCCAACGCTGTTACTTCAGTAATTCTATAAAAAGGCCCCATGTTATGGCCATACGACATCATTGCCCTTACCTGTCTTTTTTCCAACGCTCCAAACATTTCTCCTTTCCAGTACTGAATCATCGATCGACTACTTCCTGCAGCAGCCGAAGCATGCTTTGAAAGAAACCCAATAGTTAACCCAATTCCTAAAAGAAAACTGAATGAACTTGGTACCAGAAACCACAGATCTGGCCTGTTTCGATAGCGATCCACACTCAGGAAAACAACGAAAGCATAACTTACAATAGTACAAATCAATAGTCCCACAGACGTCATGACCGGCACAAAGGCAATCATGTTTTGGTTGGAGGACATCATTCCCAGCTGCAACTGAACGTGAACATATCGACACATTTGAAAGCGATCCGACCGTGTTGCTATTCTTGGCTGCTGATTAGTCTGTGAATGAGACTGTGTTCCAATTTGACATTCCTTTTGCTTCAGTCTCCACGGTTTAAGCTGAATAATATTTTTTGCTACATACAGGACAAGACGTTGAAATGAAGAAATGTGATACCTTGTTTGAATTTGTCTACTTCTAAGAAAGTTTTCTCTCGTCCCTTTTTCGAGGGTACTAACACAAGTAATGCAGTGTAGCAATATACAAATGCAGCTGAGGGTTGCGTATAAGACAATAATACAATTGAGCCCGCCAGAAATAAAGCATTTGTATGGATTCCGTATTATACCCTCAAGCACCGAACTTATGGGGCCAAAATCAAAGAACAGTGGAAGCAATGCTCCTGACATGGGCATGATTAGACTTCCTACAGCAACCACGTAAAATATGCATAAATTGTACATAAACCCAATCACTATAATTCGAAAAAATTCGGTTCAGTTTAGGAAGTCGTATTGTGTTTTTAAAATATTTTTATGATAACACAATAAAAACAAGAGTTGCCACAAATGTCCTGCTAGAGTGAATTTTCTTTCTTAAAAAGGAAACTGTACCGCATATTACTGTAAAGATTCATCGTGTTCTTTCACAATATCGGGATGCCGTGTATCTGCCTTCTGCTTTGCTCATGCCCAACTGATTGCGTGGGACAAGTATAGTACAATTTGAACTGTTATACTATGCCTTATTCATATTCTGGAAGATGTGACACGATGTTGCTAAATGTACCATAATATATTTAATGAAATATCCTATCACGTCATTTTTTACCCTTGTAGTGTAATATGCATACGACGGAATATGAATTTGCAATGACTTGGTGTCTGGCTAGTTTCGAGTCGATCTTAAAATCAGCATACAATATTTTTACATACTTTGACTTCGTGTCTTTTCGTCAAAGCCGGGATTGATTAATATATACTACTTTTAGAGACTAAATCTTAGACATGTATTTACTTTGACATGCTTGGTGTCGTTTCGTCGCATTTCTTGTACTTATTGCATCTGGATAAGTGAGTCACAATTTCTCTTGTGCATTTATATACATTTATTTTGTGCATTTATCTTGGCAAATATTTCTAATTTACGTCGAATCAAAAAATAATTTTGTAAAAATGCAAAGACATAGTAAACCTCCAGGTCCTGGAAAAACAACCTTCAAAGACCGGGACACACGAGTCTAGAATGTACGACGTATGTGCAGAGTGTAATAAAAGCGTACGTAGAGACGTGCAAAAGCATCATTTAAAAACTACGGGACATCTTTTTCGGCCTACAGGTCAACCAAATATTGCTATGGCGTTTCAACGGTCACTTAGTGTAAGACAAATCATAATAGTATTGATTTATTTTCTAATAATACCAAAAATGCGAAAACCATGTATAAACGTATAAAATTTACGTATAAAGATTTTAAATTAACAATTTAGCAAGTCAATCCAGAGGGTGTTAAAGACGCGCAGGTTGCAGAAAAAAGACAAAAGGAAAAAATTGCAGAAGCGGAAGCAAGTCGTCTGAGATCAGTAGAACAGCAACAGGAGCAAAGCCGTGTAGATGAAGAAACTCGAAGAAATCAAGTAGAGGCTGCAAATAAAGAAGCAGATAGGCAGTTACGACAGGAAGAATTACAAAAGCAAGCTCAAGCACAAAAAGAAGCGAAAGCACAAAAAATCGCTGCTGAAAAAAATACGCAACGGATGGCTGAGAAAGCTGATAGGTTTGCCGCAATTACAAAAGGGCAGATGCTGTTGCTAAAGACATACAATTACGTGCAGAAAACGCCAGGAAAGCTTTGGAAGAAAATAAAAGACATGAAGAGGAAATGAAACAAAAGCAAATAGAAGAAAGGGAAAAGGGTAAACGTGAAGAAGCCGTGATTAAAGAAATTCAAAATGCTAATTTAGCGGAAGAAGATAAAACAAAATTAAAAGCTCAGGAGGAGGTAGAACAGGGAGGAGTATTGTTTTCTGGGCAGTTCACATTCTTTCCAGAGTTACGCATACCTGTGCTAACGGGAAATTTACCTGATAAACGACCTTCATACACTGCCAGGACGAATGAACTGAAAGATGCTGAAGAGCAAAGAAAAAAAGAAATTGATCGTATGATTGCGGTAATTTTTTATTAATTTTCACTACATGTAAATTAGCTTCTTTAGTTCAATCTTATTCTATGTTTGAAATTATTATCATGCTGTATTTGGAGAAAATGGAGCTAGAAAAAAGACTGGAAAGGGAAAAGGAACAAGCACATCAAGCCGAAATAAAAGCAGCTGAATTCAGAGAAGAAATGGACAGGTTAAGGAAACAAGCTTAAGACGATGAAATGGAAAATGAAAAAAAAACGAATTTACGATGAGGCTTCAGAGTCTCCCGTGTTATCAGTTACTGCCATTGAGAGGTATGAAAAATAAAATAACCAAACCCTGTTTTCAAAAATCTTTTCTAAGCTTTTTGTCATTTTTTATAGAAACAACCACTCAGAACCACAGCGTCTATTCACCAATAAGAAGGAAGAAATAAGTGATCTTGCGCGGGGAGTTTTGGCAAATAGAAGGTTGGCCGCATCACACAAGAATAAAGTTGCTAGTCTACAACGACGAATAATAGACATTAATAGCAACATTGCTTTTTTAAAACAGTCGAACGATGATTTTGAAATAGAATATCTTACAAACACAAATTTTCAGTCATCAGTGCATGTTGACGCTTTAAGTCAGAAACGAAACTGGAATTTTTCCGGGTCCAGTCCGGATAGAAAGAAAGCCAACAACAGTGATTTTGGCCAAGGTATTCAGGATACTCAGAAAAGTCTCCGAGCAGAGTCCAAAGAGTTTCAGGTGCTTGAAGATATAGAGGACGAAATCCAAATTATGGCACCTCCAGAATCTAAGAAATATGAAAATACAAATAAAAATCGTTTTGCGACAATAAGAGATTTAGAGACTCTTGGAGAAAAAATGGATCGCTCCTATAGCAGAAATATAAATTTAAGACTTGAAACAGAGAAAGCTTCAAAACAAGCCGCGGAAAAAGAAATGGGTTGTTATAAAAACAAACTCGCACTTGCTACAAAGGCTCGTTCTGTTGAAGAAATTCAGGAACATCTTACCCATTATGACCTGCTTTTAAAATCCGATGGAACGTTGGACGGAATACAATGTTTGCTGTATCATGATAATTCGAAACCCAATTTTGGAGCTGCAGGAAGATGGAATTGTCAAAGTTGGCAGAAGCTTTTTAAACTTTAAAAAAAGTGTTTTGCGACATGAGGACCACCCAGGTCATGTAAATCCTCTGCATAATAAAGTGGAAAATAAGACTTACGTTCCCACTAATGAGGAAAAATTAGCTGCTATGAGGTATACGCTTTCGGCCTATAAAGCGGTGAAGTTTCATCAAAGCCAGAGTGTGTATGAGGATGAGCTTGCACATTTGTCTTCATTAGATGTGGATATTGGCGACATTAATCATAGCGCTTTGTTTTCTAAACATATGACGCCATCACTTTCAAAAGGCCTTACAACACAAATAAAGATAAACATGGAAAAAGAAATTCGCGCAACCGGGCGCCCTTCACCTGTGTCTGTAGTTGCAGACAAGGTAACCTTGAACCACACAACGTTTCAGGCAACTGGAGTCAATGTCCTTGTAAATGGATATGGAAATTCAGACTCTTTTCGTTGATGCCCCAGTTGTTATGGACAACTCAGGAAAGGCGTTGGCTTCCCAAATCACGAAGTCAATGGAGAAAGTCTTAACTCCAGAAGCGTTTGCTTCTCGGCGGTTCAATGGGTACGGCAGAATAACTTGACCTTAGAGGATGTTATAAACCATTCAAGTGAGGAGTGACATTATTCAAGATCTCTTGTTAGGAGATCTTTTAGTATATTTTCTAATCATTGATTGAGTTTGATTTAGATGGGCATGACATTCGTAGCCACGTCGGAGCTCACATATCACGTTCAACTCCAGAGACCCAAGTAAGGGCTGAAGAAGAAGAAAACAACATTTCAAACACAAAAACACCACAGAATCCATTTGAGATTGCAGCCAGAAGGAAAAACATTTCCGGGAACCCTATTGCATCTAATCAATCCCGAGCACGGCCCAATTCACAACCACTTCTTGCAACGAATTTTCATGGCGTTAGTTGGGACACCAAATCGAGGTATAATGAATTGTTTGCATCAAATTCTTTGCGTTAATGCGTTAATGTCTAGTTAAAATTATGTTATTTTTTGTTAAAAAATTCCAGCTTGCTGAGAGTGATGCCAAGAAAGATAAAACGGCGGGAAAGTCCGTTCGCAACGTCGAGAAAACAATAAAAGAAATACAGGAAGATGTCCGTTATGGAGTTTCTTTAGAGCGTCTAATACAAAGTCAAAAGGATAACAATACTAAATTTATGTCGCCTTTAACTTTTTCCGAGACAAAATTTGCAGCTCATGCTGCTGGCGTTCATATTAACGCGGATAATAATTATCCAGGCCAATATGATAGACTTACTAACAGTCAAGACGACCGGGCAGACAAAATAAACAATGCCAGTTATGTAATGGATTCGAATTCTGCCATAGATTCTTATCGCAGAATAAAACGTGCACTCGAAGTGCAACGAACGAATAATTATCCATGGATTGGTGACAGCACAATTGAAAATACGGTACATGACATGAGGAAAACGGCCAAAAATCTTCGCTCCGGTGACTATTCCTCGGAAAGCTTAAAGAATTTTCGCCAAGCAGCGGAAGAAGTTAAATCAACGGGAATGTATAAGGGGAAGCCTGTTTTTACCTCACAACATCGTCCTACCTCAACAAGACAAAACGAACCGGAAAATTCAGACTTCGATGAAGAAATCAAAAAATCAGCTCTCTCAGCTGCTCAATTCAATGAAAAATTTGCTGACCAGTTAGAAAAACGCTATAGTGACCAGCGTCCGCAAGTCAATAGTTTACTTATCCAATCTTTTTCCCGGGATGCAATTATCAAGAGGGGAAGTTTGAGTACATCATCAGTACGGTCGGAGTTCTTTCATAATTGTAATTTAGCAAAAGAAGCGGGTCATATTGATTCAAAATCCTCAAATGAGCGACTTGAGCAACAATATCGCGCCTTCTCTGACGAAATAATCAAACACTCTAAGGAAAATCCGAAACTTAAGGAGCAGGAAGTTTACCGTAATTTCTTTATGGATTCATCGCAGAAAGAAAAATGTGGTGATGTAGCACATTTGCTGGCTACAGCTGTGGTTAGGACGAGCTATGAAGCCATTGTGGAAGGCATGGGGAGTGTGGCAAAGAGGCATTATGACAACCGGCCTAATTTAAGTGTTGACAATTTTAACCATGAAATGAACCTTCATTGGAATGGACCACCCGTAGGAAGTCATGCGAAGCAATTGGCCGAACAAGCACTACGGTTACATTAAAACGGGGAAAACTTTCGGTTTTACAGAAAGTCCAGACCAGACAAAATTAAAACCTACACTGTATCGAAATCCGTTGACCTCATGAATCAAAGAGTCGGTCGTATTCCTTTTGATGATTAATTGGTAACAATTTGTGATGGAAGTCGGCATAATTCAAAATTCAACATCGGTAACAAAATAATAAACAATTTAAGTAATGTAATATAAGCTTTTGTGTTAACGTTTTGTGTGTTATTGGATTACTGACTTTTGTAATTATTAAAAATTTAGCAAATATTTATTAGCCGTAGATGGTGTCTGCAATCCACATATTATTTTTTGTAATGAAATACTAACGCTACTGTCCATGCAGTTGTTCTCAACATATTATAATTATAAATTTGTGCCAAATATTTCCAATCGTAGAAAATACTCCCAGGAGTAGAAATTTTACAAGCAGTTATGGAAATTTCGACCGTAATAATGGAAATATTTCAAATAACTAAGACAAATTTTCCAGTTATTTTGGAAAATTTTCCAGTTTGTCTGGAATTTTTTCCAAAAGTTGTGGAATTTTTACATGCATCTGTGGCAATTCGTGACGGGAATTGTGGGAATTTTACCAGTATTTGTGGAAAGGTTGCCCGGAATTGTGGAAAATTTTCAAGCATCTGTGGCAATTTTACCAGTATTTGTGGAAAAGTTACCCGGAATTGTGGAAATTTTTCAAGCATCTGTGGCAATTTTACCAGTTTTTGTAGAAAAGTTACCCGGAATTGTGGAAATTTTTCAAGCATCTAAGACAAATGTTCCAGTAATTTTGGATAAATTTTCAGTGTTTGTGGAAATTTTTCAAGCAATTTTAGAAATTATTGGCAGTGATTGTGGAAATTTTTCAAGCAATTTTAGAAATTATTGACAATGATTGTGGAAATTTTACTTGGAATTTGTGGCAATTTTACCCGTAACTTTGGAATTTTTTCCAGTAATTGTAAAAAAATTCAACCAAAATTGTGAAAAAATTTCAACAACCGTGGAAATTTTAACCCATAATTGAGGAAGTTTTACCCATAATTGTGGAAATTTTACCCTT
>JAHZNB010004778.1:0-11270 GCA_027744295.1 Callyntrura guangdongensis
TGGTGTTGCTACCTCTCCATCCCCAAATTTTTTGGGGATGGTGAGTTGTAACAGGCCTGTATTGAGTTCGTTTTCAATATTGTATCTATAACGAGTTACAGGTCTTGGATTTTACCTTCCCAGTTAGAGCAAACAGAGATAGAAAAACAAAATATAAGAAACCAGGAAGAAAAATAATTTACCAATTTGCAACCTAGTGGAAGCGGAGTTGAATATTCAACGTTCTCAAAAATAGTACGCAGTGCCACACGCTCTGAATTTGTTTCAACAACTTCACTTGTAATTTGATTACTCTTTTTTCCAGAGTTTTGTTTTTTAAGTCTTTTATTTACTTTTCTAGCTATAATATACACTCACAGCAATGATTGCACAAGAGCACTCGCGTAACTCTTAACTATGTACACTTCTTACTAATGGAGACAAGTAGGCAATTAAGGCTGTCGCGAATTTTGAAAAAAAGTTGAAAGCGACAAAATAATAAAGTTCTGAGTAAGTGAAAATAACTCACAGCTTGCTCTTGCCAAGCTTAACATTGCATACATGCTTACATTCGAACATGGGGTGGACGCTTTGATGAAAGCATGGAACGCTTACAGGAAAGTCTTCATTAATGAAGAAACATCGAATCCGTAAGTTACATTATGTAGGTACGTATCTTACGTCATGCATAAAACATTTTTGTCGAATTTTTTAATACACATTATAAACAGTAGTGGTGTCCAATATAATAAATTAGTAAAAGAGAGAGAAATGAACGATTGCATAAACAAAAAAATAAGACACCAATATCTTGATTTCTTATCTGATTATTATAGTTTTTGAAATGAAAAAACTCTTTTGTGGATAATTTTCATCAAATAATTTGCGTACCTATTGACACAGTACTTTTACCATTTCTAACATTGGTCACATGGTTTTCGTTATATTTTTATTCCAAGATCTCCGCTCTATTTTGTTTATTTACATCTTCCTAAAGACACCTGAGAAGCAATTTTTAAGTTTGCTCATTTTCTG
Source organism: Callyntrura guangdongensis (assembly GCA_027744295.1). Classification (NCBI taxonomy): domain Eukaryota; kingdom Metazoa; phylum Arthropoda; class Collembola; order Entomobryomorpha; family Paronellidae; genus Callyntrura; species Callyntrura guangdongensis. The sequence continues at coordinate 1,015 of JAHZNB010004778.1, forward strand.
CATCTAAGTAACAGTAACAATATTTTCGAAGTAAAATAAAACATTTATCGCTCAAAGTCATGTGCACGCAGATTCATGTAGCCAAAGAAGGGTTACACTAACGTCAGCTTCATTCTTTCCTATTACCATGACCATGACGAAACATTTTAGCTCGTAATATTTCTTTGTACCTTGTATGATACAAGTTGTATCGATAGTAACTTTTAAGTATTCTATAAAATATTGTGTAAATTGAATGTATGCACTAAACTAGCTGTTAGGTGCTTATTGGAACTTTAGTTTGCTTGCCACGTTTACGTTTCCTTTTCCTACCGTTGTTGTGGTGTGATTCTTGAAATATATTACGATGGTAGCTTCCATATAAAATTATCTTGACAGTATGCTTCAGGTACCTGCAGCTTAGACAGGACGTGTGCAATCTAATATCACATTACACCGTGAATTATGCATGACATACATGGAGACGTGTGCATCTATAATGTAAGTGCTGGTATATTATATACTTTATAACATTGTACCTGTTTTATAATACACGGGATATCACACTTTTTTATTTTTCCACTCGCCATGCGCCATCACCATTCAGAATAGCATGCGGTTGTGGTATACACAGCCAAGAATCAGCTATTATGCTGATGTGCACGACAATCTTCACTCGTCAGTGTCGTAAAATGACAATGATGACAGCATCCATGCGACATTTATATTGCCATTTATTTCAGAAGGAGACAGGTTATATGGGTAAATGATATTTTTCTCTTGTAATGAGATATCTACGAGCCTCCACAACTTCCCCTTAGCACTGAACCTCATGCTATTCTTACAAAAGTTTTTCGATATTTTTCATATTATATATAAAGTATATTTATGTATTTTCTCCAATCTTATATCACCCAGGGGCTGTTTTAGTACTGGTCCTTAGAAACATATTTGTCCTCTCCTTCGTTTGATGTTCACGGAGATGCCCGGCATTCATTATTGACAAAGGTTTATACTTTGCATGTAAACATTTGTAAACAACCAAATAATATGGTGCTACGTTTGCAACGGAAGACCCCGTTTGAAAGATGAGGTTTTCCCTTGCAAACTGTAACGTTTGGTGACCTCCAACCTCCATGATGCCTCCAAGATGCTTCCCAATAAAGTACACACACAAACAAGGATACTATGTTGCTCTGTCCGGAACTAGTACAAGAATACTAGCTCCTCTCTTTATTGTATCTATCTCTCTTTCTTGCTGGACGGCGAGTTCCTCGCCGTGCACAATATTATAATTACCAGATTAGGGGACGGGGCATTCCTTGACAGGAACGTTCCCCTTACAAAACGTAGCATCGACTTAAGTATGTAGTTTACAAATGTTTGCATGCTGAATATAAACATATACGTGTATGTCGATAAGGAATGCCGGACATCTTCCACAACATAAAACGAAGGAGAGGACACATATGTTTCTAAGGTCCTGTATGGAAAGGAAAGAACTTGAACTTGTTACTGACGCTGGTTTCTTGAGCAAAATTATAGGCGTCCAAAAGTAAATTTGGCGATACGCTCAAGTTTTTAAAATTTAGTTGCTGATAATAAATCTAAATAGCAAATCAGTCAGTCATCTTAGCCTGCTTGAAGGGGAGCTTCAGTCAATATCACAACTGTATATTTGTATATGACCGATTATGCGGTACTATACTGCTTCATTATCCATTTGTGAAAAAGAAAACTCGATCGATATTAAAAAATTTAATAGTGCTAATCATCAACCAAATAAAATGTTCCAGCGTTAAAAACCAATAATGGATATAAATTTTTTATTATAGAATTCCAGACATTATTTTTTATATCATTATTTTGAATTAGACTCCGCACTTTGAATTTCAGAAGTAAAGATGAAAGTTTTGCTTCCATTGTCAGTTTAAACTTTCGGAAAACTCATTCTTATAAATAAAAATAGAATAAAAAAATCAAGCATTACCTACCGGCATAATTTACAAACAAGCAGCGGACAGGAAGATAGTATGCCTATTTGACTAAAGCATACTACGTGTTTCTGAAAAATCCGAAAAAAGCAAACACGCGGTAGAATCGTCAAAACCATCCCGAATTATACTGAATATCTATACTATTTAGCCATAGGATCGATATACATATTTTAGCGCTTTACTATGAATATTATAAAATTCCCTTCTGTAATACGTACATTACAGCACTCACTATCACCGCAACGATGAACCAAATAAACACGCATCTTATGGTTTCCTGTCCCAAGCAATTTTTTTAGGTACTTCTCGTTCTCTTCCGTGTGTAAACGAAAAAATTACCGGGTAAATGTAATGGAAAATTGTGTACAGGAAAATCTCTCGCACTCTCTCAAACTGTCAACATAACACTTTCTGACTGCGTTTACCAGGTTAGTGAATTGTTTTGTGGCTCTTATAATAAGAAAACACACAATGTTTCTTCCTGTAAAAGCCAGTCGTTACAAAATAAACTGAATAAAGAGCGAGAAAGAGAGAGACCGCGAATAAAAAACAGGTGGGCGCTGAATAGTCCATTATGCAGTAGCATAGACAGGTCCATAAAAGCACCCATGAAAATAATGCTTCCTTCATACTTTTTCGCACAATAGAGATTTTTCCTCAGAAAGCGCTTTTGTGTAAGTGTGCTGCTTCAACAATGACACATACATACCTACTCGCTCCCATATCGTTGTTTGGTTATTTAGGCAGCAAAATTTTGTGCCTGTTTGGTTCATTGGGAAAATGTGCTATTAACACTGTGTACTTAGCCAAAAAGTTCATGGTACGACGTACTAAACAAACAACCAACCTTTTTTAAGCATTTATAGACGAAAGTATGTACTAAGACATGCTGCCCGTTTATTATTATTATATCCTGGTAAGACACGGTCTGGAAATAGAAAATTTGAGGAAGTAAGTAACGAGTTTTTTTCTTGACGTTGACTGACTCTCAAAGTCATCCCCATTTCTTACCATGTCATACCACTCTTCATATTTACCAAGTTACCAGAATCACATCCCATCTGCCATCATTACCACCACTTTACCAGCAACACCACTAACACGCTTTTTATACTTAAATATTTGTTTTAATACCTCCCAGTAAATAAATGCCATATTTTCTTTGCCATTATTGCTTCCTTTCTTTATTGGCTATTTTTATTTATGAGCAAGAACATCATGTACATTTATGAACATAAGATCACGATAGAAAAAACAGAACGGGAACAGATACGTATGTTCTGATTTGCTTTGAATGCAACCAGCAACAGTCATGACTCATGAGGGTATGGGAGGTGTGAAAAGGGTGAGAATGCCTCTTTGTGTAGAATAATTTTTAGTACCTATGTATGTATTTGTGAGATGGGGATGGGTGGAAGAAATAAAATAGAAAATTTGCTTACTTCCTCACACTCGTAGTTATCCTTGGTATTATAAGTTTAAGATTTATATTGGCGTGAGGAGCTGTATGTATTTTGCAAGCTTTCGTTGTTTGTTTTTAAAACTTTTTGTGTCATGTCGTTGTGGCGGTTGTGGTCCTGTTCTTTGATTTTTATGAAGCTAGTCAAAATGCGATCACGTTCACGCATATGTCTCAGGTCAGATGTAAATACTCGACAGGGCAAAATTTTAATGCGCACCTTAAACTGTCATTGTATAGAAACAAAGGGGAATAAATTTCAGTATTGTAAAAGTAGAAGAATTTATTATGTTTGAGTACCACAATTTATGACTCGTGTTTGTTATTTGCTCTTGTCGTTGAGAATTTAACAAGCAAGGTAATGGTAATGTGCGAACGCCCCTTGTGCACAAATTGTATCGTACAATTTCATATTTTTATGGGATATTGTTGGGGTTTTATGGGAATAAATACATGCCAAAGACAACGTACGGGTTTACATGCGGCACAAAAGGATACAAGCATGACGTATAAGAGACTACAAAGTGATTGTAAACGAAGAGGACATGAAAATGTACCAAAAATAGAAGTGATTAAAACAAACGAATTTTTGTAAGGTATGTTATTTCTTTTGGATTTTTATGAGTTTAAAAGGTGAGTAATGCCATGGTTCACACTTTGACAAAAATAAATAGCGCACCATTTGTAAAAATTGCTAATGGCAATGAAGGGCAAAACTTCTCACGTAATTTAAGCGTGCTGAAATTCACGTGATGAACTTTTCCCCATGTGATGTGTTATTTTTTTTTGATGAGCACGATGCAGACCTGAGCACAACACGGCACAAAACAATGCTGACACTTATTATATGCGATACCCTTTGTTTTATTTTTTTTATTGCAAGACAACTATTTCTCGGTAGAATTCTAGGGAGCTCATGATAAACAAGTAGAGGCAGGTATGACATATTAAACGTGGTAGTAGAAGGTTCCATCAAATACGTAGTAAACACATATTTTTCTGTCTAATTTCAATGTGGATTGTTTAAAAAAATATTTTTTTGTTGAAATTGGAAATAGATGGTAGGTAGCATTGAGTCATTTGATTTAATTTGGTTTTCATTTCACTGTTTTCTTTTGACAGTGTTTTGTGCTGATACTGGTCCTGAAGAGGAATTTAAATTTTTGAAAGCTTGATTAATAAAAGTCTAGTAGGCACATCTATATTCAGTTATAGTGTTAAAATCAGCCAAACTATTCAGCCTACTGACTGGGTATATCAAATGCCATAAAGTGTGTGGTGATGATGAATTGACCTTTGGCCCCGCATGGAAGGCACAGTGATTAACCAATCTGGCTCAAACTTGGTACACTTATACAAGTACCTATAAGGTATATGTGTACTAAATATGATTCATAGTTGTCATGTTAAAAGTCAAAGAAATAAAAGGGGGTCTCTTTTTTCTACCCCAAGGGGATGTCACCGAGTCGTCATGCTTACATATGTTATAGCTCTTGTCACTGTTGTAGTATATTCGGTTAGAAAAACCCAATCCCAAGAACGAATTTACCATTGCGAAATTATGAGCGAAAATTTTTTCAGATTTGGCCCCCATTTCACTTTCACCCCAAACTTCGAACTCATCCGAACTATTCCGAACTATCCGTACAATATCGATTATGGACGGACCAAAATTCCTTGCCCTTCAAGAGTTATCGTGCTTACGGACGGTTGGCGTGACACGATGGAGAAAAATCATACAGTCACATAAGATGTGCATGTGACTAACTAAAACCTATATTTCCTCTTACAACTCCGTGCATGACCTTTTCATTGATATATTTATATATTATGATGGTACGAAATTTATGGACTCACAATTACCAGTTTTAAGATTGACAATGTGTCAATTTGTACTTCGTACAATTTTCATGATTTATCCATGTCATAGGTCACACAACTCCCTATTAAGTCTTTATGGTAGTAGTATTTAAAAAACTTTATCTGATTTGTTCCACAGAAGCGTCCAAGTCATAATGAATAGGGACAGTTTTAGTTTTTGGATTTATACATTTCACTTCCAAAAGGAGATTAGATTATAAAGTTTTAAGTACAGTTTACACTTGTCTTGGCAAAATACTCGAATACTTTTTTCAAAAATCGATTTTAGAAAATTCAATAAGCCATAACGTATTCAAAAGTATATACATATATCGAAAGACTGGATAATATAACTGTTTTTCAAGTTAGGCGAACTCTTAAAACAGAAAACTGTTAAAGATACAGAAACTAAAAAACAGTAAAACGTCCAGCTACTTGTATATTCATTTTTATTGATTGTTCGAATTCGACGTAACTATCTAACATGCCCTCTTATTCGTATCTGAACAACAGCGGTTTTAACGGTTTCAACTGAGAATGAATTAATGAATAACACGGATTACCTATCCCATCTCTGCATAATAGTCGTTATTTCATTATTTACATTGAATTTTTATGCTTATTGTACTAAACTTGACAATCCAAAAATCGAAGCAACAACGAAACTGAAAGTTGGAAAACTGATATAGGTGTATATTATGGACTTTGGACGTTTATTAATTATTAATACTATCTCGGGGGGATATGACCTGTGGAAATAGGGTCTGGACAGAACCAAACCCTTTGGAAGGCACCTGATCTGGGGGACCCATTGAAATAACCTCTCCCTACATTTGTGTGGGACATTTTGACTTTAAGTATTACATACATACGTTAGCTTTAGCTTTACCCGATAAGAATTTTTGCATGAACCGTCACAAAATGCAATGAATTAAATATGCTTAACACGGCGGTTCAACACTGCTCAAAACCCAAAATATTATGTAGTAAAGAAAATTCATCCATACTCTATCCTCCCAAAACTTAACGAAAAGAGAAGGACCGAAATTTGCTCACGGACAGGCGGGAGTGGGTACAGTTCAACCCTTACCGGCTGAAATACTTTCAGTTACATTTAAGTAACAAGTGTTGCGTTGGCGATAGCACAAAATTATCTACTGTTAAGCTTGCTTCTTGGCATTCTGTCTTGGTACACATGAATAATGATGAAAGAAAGTACGAATAAGGTGAGTTGCTGTCTTGTTGTGTGTGTGTGTACGTTTTTACAACATCAACATAATATTCCAAAGAGACAAACATATTCCTATACTTTACACGTAATTTAATAGCCTTAACTTGTTAGGCGAAAACACTATTATGGTTTCATGCTGTTTTTAACTACATGGTTATTTTTATTAGCTTTTTTAAACATAATGATAATGATTATACTCCTGTGTATTTTATACTTACGTTTGGTTGCTTGTTAAAAACATCAACCTTACTACTTTCAAAACTTGCCGTTTTGCTGAACCTGCCGGCATATGTTCCAACATTCGTCTTCTAACAACTTTGCCAAACTCGGTTTATCAGCATCAAAACATTTCATGCTGAGTTTTTTTCAGAGTCAAGTGCATATTGCCATTTAATATTTTTCATGTTTTGAGTTTACTACACGAGGACGAAAAATTATTACGTTTTGGAATGTGCCTCCTCCACCACTACAACCATCATCATCATCACAACACGTAAAGTTTATCTCAGTTATTTTTTGCGTGTACACACACACACACACACACACACACACACTGACATGAGAAAAATACAACGTTAGGCAATAATAATAATATCAGTCATCTTCGTCGTAAATACAACGTAGAATATGATACTTATGGATAAACTTAACGAGGCAACGATAAGCAGTTATTACAAGTTGAAATGGCGATGATGATGAGATATTCCTCATATTCGGTATTATCAGCAAACAAACTTTTCCAAATGTATTTTTTTCTATTACACCTCTTGCTCAGCGAGAGAGGATGTTGAACGTGAATGATTTAGACCCTTTACCGCTTGTACACACCACCACGCGCAGCGCAGGCAGACACACACATACCCAGCACACCACCTTCGTCTTCTCTGACAATTCGATAATCCCAGAGAAAATTGTAGGAGTTTTTGAGTTGTGGTTCAGTGTTTATACGACACGGAGATATCTCTCACTTCAAACAAGATTATCGCTATTTTTGCTTAGCATTATTGCTTTTGCTTTATCTTCATCCAATTTCTAACCACACTCTTGAAAATGATTCCTTTTTCCTGCATTAACATCATCTCATCGTCCTCTCAAATTATAATGCATACCGTATAACCACGCCACCGCTCACGTCTGCCAGAAGAAGAGAAAAATTTTAAACAAGCTAACAGCCAGAGTTTACTACCAGGAAAAGAGAAATAAGACTAGTTTTCTTTCACTTTTTACGTACTTATTATAGCCAATTTTCTCTTTTTAGGTGCTATCGTTTATTGCAAGGTTGTTCTCCATACCGTGAATTTATTTGTGTGTAGGTAGGTACGGATATACTGGGGCTTTTTTTGCCCATTCCATTGACAGTCACGACATGCATATACACATACCAAATAACATATAGCTTTTGCATGATTCATGCAAGATTCTTGTTCTTCCTCTTCTTTCCCTCTCTTCCTCTTGCAAGTTGACTTGACTTAAAAACATCATCCCTGTTTTATATGGTTTACGAGGTTTCCTCCTGAATTCACATCGTCATCATCATTTGAAGCCTTGCAGAGGAGTCTGTGTGTGTGTATATACGAGTGTTTATAATTCAAGGCACATTCCCATCTAAATATCCATCATCCATCTTTCTCTCTCTCCCCAGAATTTTTTTGTATGGTAGTTTAACTTTAGCTGCTTTTTTGTGATATACACATTCTTGTTTTCCCCTGTACTTCCTTCCATCCAAACTATTCATCCTTATCCGGTCGGTCACATAGTAGTAAGTAACGAGCATATAGTATAATAAAGAAAACGCGAGAGAAAGAGTGTGTGTATGTGTGTGTGTAAGATCAGCTCATGTCTTTGAGCTTAGCCCCCTTTAACCTCATTCGTATTATTAGGTTGTTTGCTCTTTTCACTGAGGAAGGACGAAAGAATGTTAAATTTTTTACTAAATACATAGGTATAAACACCTCTCTCCCTAGTTCTAAGCTTTGTCTGTGTATATAAGGTCGTGGTTGTACTACTACCCGCTACAAAAACATGACGAGGATGATGATGATGATAATAATTTTTTGGCTCGTTTTCTCTAAGATTTTGATACATGACTCTGGTAACAGCGGTAGCAGCAGCAACAGTAGCAGCGAAAAAAAAGTTCCTAGCGTTCAGCGACGTTTCCCGGCTATGCCAAAGCATTGTACATACATAATACTACATAGACTCCAACGTCATCATCATCCATTTTCGCATATCATTTTGAAATGTTATTATTATGTACATAGGTATTTCACGTACAGTTACAAAATAAACGGGTAGGTTTCTGTCGTCGTAATACGTTATTCACCAGAGGGGCATGTTTAATAATTCCATTGGTTTGCATGTGATGTGGAAAATATATGAGTCTGCTCAAACTTGCATAAAATATGACCAGTTTAGCTTACAACATTTTTTTAACATTTGCAAAAAAAGAGAAGAAATCCTCAGTGTTCACTCACTCATTCATGATCCCCCTGCTTGTATGTATGCTGTTGCTAACACGGTTGCTGTGCTGCTGCTGTAAGGAAGTTTCCTCATAGACAAGGCACACATACACACTCACAGGAAAAGATTAGGTACTTTTTAAGAAAAAATATTCAAGTCAAGGCACTGCTCCTGTTTTTCCTGTTAACGGAGATCGAGGACCGACCAAGATAATAGGGTATAGCGATCTAAGCACGGGTGTTCCAATCATTCAGTGAGCGAAGTAAGTATAGGTTATCCTGCCTTATATTCCTTTGGCTTATTGCCTTTGAATGTTTCCAGAAGCCAGCAACTACATAACTGGTCACAGAATGGAGGAAGAAAGATGATTTACATATACTTACTCCACACAGAGAAGCTCACAACAGAACATAATCATCAGCATCAAACCAGGAGCAAAATTTACACAGAGCATAGCAGACTCACAGGCTACACATCACGCAACCACGTGAATAATACAAAAATGAGAATATATTTATATACAAGCATGTGCATAAAGATGCGCGTTTCTTCTCTTCTCTCTCGCTGGAATGGTAATGTCATTTTAGCCTTGTTTACTCCGGGTAGCAGTCAACCATCAGTGCAATGTACGACGAGATATCATCATAAGATGTGATAGAGATATGCCAGTAAAAGTGTCTGTTTGTACATACGAAATGAATGGCTTCTCTTTGGAATACCAATGGTTGGAATATATATTTCTAACGTGAGCTTCAACGTGATGTGGTGGTGCTCTTGACGGAACGAGCATAAAAATAAAACAGAAGGAAGGTAAAAAAGGCTGAGCACATTAAAGAAAATACAATTCCACCAGTAAAAGAAATGTATACAGAAGGTGTAAATTGGAGGGAAATGAACGTTTAAAAATGGAGGACACTAGCTGTTATAAAGCTATTCGGCCTTTTACTATGACAATCCTATGCTTTCAGTTACCTAAAAGGGAAAGTTTAACGGGACGAACAGACGGCTCATTTCATTTCGTAAGCAACACACTGTTCTATTGCTTTATCGGCTATTTGGTTAACTGTGTGTTCTACAAATTGTCAAGGTATGTTGAAGAGGGGTCATTATTCCCATTTTCTTGATAACGATCCCATTCGCTCATATATCAGCTATAAGATCGACTGGTTGTGGTTATTAAACGGAGTAGCGTTTGCATCGTTTTTTGACTGTTGGAATGACTTATGGCATGGGAATGGGAATCTGTTAAAAAATGTAATCGAAAAGAGGA
>JAHZNB010004780.1:0-21030 GCA_027744295.1 Callyntrura guangdongensis
AATCACATCGGAAAATCAATATTTTTGTTCTATGATTTTCGTACGTCTATTATTTCAAAAGAAACGATTAAAAAACGAGAAAACGAAGGAAAATAAATTATTTTTTTTGGCGATTCTGTCCTACTTGGGATTTTTCTTCTTGGCGATTTTCTCCTTGACGATTTTAGTCTTGGCGATTCATGGTCGTGGAGATTTAAGTTTTGGCGATTCATGGTCGTGGAGATTAAAGTTTTGGCGATTCTGTGTGCACACCATTGATTACATTTAATTACAAAGGTATGCAAGCGCGTAGTCAGTTCAAGAATTTGGAGTAAGCGTCAACAAAGTTCTGTAGTGGACTAGGGTTAATTTAAGAGATAACTCTTGGGTGTGTCTATGTTAAAGGTACCAATTTCCATTATATCAGGAGTCGCCCAGATTTACCACCAACAACCCCAAACCAAATCAAATTGGTTAAAAATTGTATTAATTAGGATAGATAATTTTGAGAAACACTTACTTTTACGCCGACCACTTGGGAAAAGGTAAATTCACCCAATGCTTTCCAGTCTCTTCCACCGAAAGCATTAATTCCATCTCTCCGATATTCCGGTACCAGATAAGTTGAAACTAAATCATTTTTACTTCGGATTGAAATAAATTTTCGAAACTTAAACAAACCACTGTAATGCTTGGCTTCACTTCATAGCAAAAAAACCAACGCAGAATCACACGGTACTTCTTGCGGCCCCCCATTTACAGAGGATGGATGTTGATAAAGATTTCGTTAACCAAAATTTGCTTTATCCGGGATGTGACTAACAACGGCAAAATTTTTGTCTACACCATTATAATCCAGGAAAATATGATGACCAAACTATTCTAAAAAAAATTGTGCCAAGATGGGCAGGTTTGAACAGTCAAAATTCCCAATTTTATGCAATCAATACTTTAAATTTTAATTGACTGCATTTGAAAAAATTGCAGCTTTTTCCGGGACGTTTGTATTTACTCGGAATAAAATACAAATATTTTACGTCTTACCCTTCTGCTTTTTAAATCTGTTTCTGATTACTTACCAACATGCATATAAAATTATTTCAGCTGCCTCACTAAAACCGGAAATGGTGCCTTCCTTCTAATTTTGTCTGTGATAGATCTAGTGTCCCGCCAACATTTTTATGAAATATTAAATGTATTGATCTTTGATCTAATTGGGTTGTTTTTATCCTTTAGCTCCAGTTAAAAAAAACTTTATTTCCTTCTCCAACAACACAGGTTTCATTTTTGACAATGAGAAGTGTTACGCCCCGGTTTGTACAAAAATGTTAATTTATTTTTCTAAAAATTTTATTATTACATATTCATTAAATATTATTTATTATTTCAAAAATTTGTCTAGTGAAGAACAACCAGAAAAGACTGAAAAATCCCAAAAAATGTAGCTCCAACGTGTACTAGGTCAAAAGCTAGATTGACTGGGTTTGTTCCCTTCTTCTGCTTCGTTAGAATTTAATATCCTGCCATCTCTGCTTCTGTGCATGTGTGGCGCATGCGATGTTTAACCAGCGCTGTGGGGCAAATGGGGGATGTGAAAAAAGATTGCACGGGTACGGGGGGCAACAACTTCAGCCGAGAGCTAGGCTTTTTTCAGCAAGATCCTAGTGGAACGGATGTTCCAAATACTCCAGAATATCCAGATGTATCCATACCCTTTATTCATGGCTGAACTGGAAATCGTTAGTAATCATTTCGGGAACCCGGCTGGCATCAAATCAGTGGGCAATGCGTTGAGCTTTTAGTTCGCGTTGTTCTTAATTCAGGACTCGACCGATCATGAAACACATTTGAAGTCATTTGAATTCACAGAAAATCCTAGGTACGTTGAGTTAGGTAGCACCTATTCAGTAAAATGGTAGAGAATGTGGAGAAAGAGGGAAAACATTAAATCTCGTAATGTTAAGTTTCCTATCCTGTAAAGCAGAACGGCTCCTTTGTTGGGTGGGGCGGGGGTGTTATTCCCTTCACATCCCCTTTGTATATGCCTACGATTGAATTTATTCGTTCTATATATTAAATGTGAACTTTTATTTTTAGCTCCTAGACAAGATTTTTTTTACTCAAAAATTTGGTTATTCTCGGGGTAGAACATATCCCAATGTTTTTACTACAAAAGGATTGATACCTCTGCAGTAATTTCAATGCCAATATTAATATAAAATATGGTAATAATGTAATCCATTGAGAAAATTTACGACTTTTAGATTCATGACCTCATGAAAAAAATAGCAAATTTACATTTATGCCATTAAGATTTTGATGAAGGAAAATCGTACAATACAATTCAAAGACAAATAATAGAATGAAGACTTTCGGAGCAAGCCGGACTGGACTAATAAGCTAAAAAAAAGCTGTGGAAATTTTACGAAGGCGTAAGCGTAAGGCAAGAATACTAACATGCCATACCTCGAAGTGGCGGAATGAGAAACAGAAAAATGATACCTAGGCTGACCACAACGACATGTTTCCAATTTCCCCATTTACAAATGCACGGTTATCGGTTGCACTGCTTTTTACTCTGACAAAACTGACTTGTTACACACATGAAAAAAATCTAGAAAGGATTTAAGCATGTCTGTATGTACGGCCTTATGCCTGTCCGGCATTCTTCACGCTACAGGCCAGATATTATAGCCGGAAATGATACCTATAGGATATAATTTGGTCAACCCTTAAAAAAATTTTTTGCGTGGGGGGCTTCTCAAAATTTAAATTATCCAAATTTGCTCAATGTATTTTATGGACACAAAGGTCAAATGACAGGCCGAAATAGCAACTTAATACAAACAGCTTGTACCTTTACAAAGATTTTCATTTGTGTCCCTATAGCTGCAATAAAGTCGGTATAGTATTCTTGTAGTTAGATGCAATAGGTTTTAATTTTTCTTGTTCTTTCGACATTTTCATTTGGATAATTTCGTGTAACCGAACAAGTTGACTCTAACATGCTTACTTTTCATTTGAAATTAGCTCACCACTTACAATGATCCAAACGGCTCTTATCTTTGAATCTGTAACATGTTCTCTATATGTTGTTCAACTGAAAAAAAGCGGTCACTAACGCAAAACATAAGTGAAATACGCTTGTGCAGAATTACTTTTTCTTATCTAAATTTGGATGGAGAACCGGAATCTGTGCAAAGGAGATTTTCTTCATATTATCGGATATCATTACTCTTAATCGGACTCATTACTCAGACAAACGGACTTGATGAAATATTGTAAAAATAATTTCTGTTGTGAAAATTTCTGTTACCATATGGATTTAAAAAATCATACTTCTTAATGCAAAAAATTAATGTACCAAAATTGGCATGAAAATATAAAAATGTAAATTGACCCAAAGATTATATCATTATGCTACTGCATACCACTAACAATTTTGTTAAGGCTATAATAAAAAAATTCAGATAAAAAATTGAACAGTAAATATAATGTAACAATAATTTTTATAGGATTTCGTAAACAGTGAACCTAAGATTTATCCCGGACATTTACCTTGATTAGAGTAATGATAACCTAGATTATGAAATAAATCGACCTGAACAGGGTACGGTCTCTCATCGTTGGTCACAATAATCGCAGATACGATGCAGAGTGGACTCGGCAGTTGTGAAATGATCAACCTCATTTTCATAAGCTTATCAATGAAACTCGTAAGTTGAAGTATTAAAACATTACTCACCGACTGAAGAACTATTTGCAAAAATTGCATAGTTATTTTCAAAAAAAGTTCCAGCAAATTATTTTATTTTCGAATGAATTCAAAGTAATGAATTGTTATGCGTCGAGGGTGAAATTGTTCAAACACCTTTATTAGATGTTGGTCGAAGGAAAACTCTTCTGAAACGATTGACTCAAGACCATTATTGAGGATACTGCTGATATTGGGAGTCTACATGAGTCTCTTTTCCTCGCTTATTTAAACAATTAGAGAAGCAGAGGAAAATGTCTTTCCTGGCCTTAACATTAAGGTATCAAAAATATTATTGCTTTGTTCTTGGCCAGTTTATCCTCTACATAGGATGTATGAAAGTGTCAGAGTCTGTAATCAACCCATTTGGATGTGAGGACGATGACTTGGAATTGTTCGGTATTATTCATAATAATCAGGAATTGAGTAAACCATTGTAGTTTTATTCAATACAGATAATATACGTCACTGCATTTGGCAAAAAACGAAATACTTTTCAATTCAAGTTAGCATTTATGATTGTTGGAGAAAAAGAACTGCCGCGACTTCCTGTTACGGCGAACTTGGTGGCAAGCTCAAAACAACACGGAATATAGAACTATTAAGCATTTTATTCTTTGTAATCACAAGATTCTGAAATAAGTCAGCAGCTAGTAATCTAGATAAAATTGAATGTCTCAACAGAAAGATATCCAATAAAATCAATGTATTGTAAATTGTGGTATCTATAAAATAAAAAAGTTTTTTTTTTCATTTTTGATTTTTGTGTATTTTCTAAAAGTTCTGATACGCCTTATTGTGTTGCAAATGAGGTTGGGGACTCAGCTATTAAGATACCGACTACATGGTGAGCAGATAGAAACGATACCAGCCCAAACAGCATTTCCATTTAGTATCTACTTTCACCAGACCTAGCTTGGCTGAAGACAAAACCGGGGATGGCTTATTCCTTAGATGAAATCGATGTCCATCATATTTGCTCAAGCGAATATGTAACAGATTTCAAATGCACTTGTGTGAATTTTTTAAAGTTATACATATGTAAACATGTAATTGGTTTTGCAACCTAGAAAGATATGTTTGACTTACCTACAGAAGCAATGACCGGAGGGTAAGAGTATAAAAAGTAACGTGGTCGTCCAAAACGTATGACTAATGTCCTTGAAAAAGAATAGAAAACTATGTATTATTTGTAAAGTGTATAATAAATCACATGGATTCATCCTTCATCCCTCTAATTTACTTCTAGGGCCGAATGATGATCGATTTTAGTTCCCCGATAATTCATGGATGATAATAAGAGGGACGATTTGATGAATTTACTAAGTACGGAACCTCTTATCCCTTAATAATGTATAAACTCTGGATTGTAAAAAGTGCAACTGTAAGAATTTTATTGTGTAAAACAACATAACAATATGACACTACTAACACATATTTAAGTAACCTCTTCAAGTAACAAAGGAACAACATGTCTATAGGTAATTTTCAGTATTACTTACCATTAGTTGGGCCGATAGTATGATGTTATGGTCTTTGTAATGCACTGAACAAAAAAACATTTAAGAAAATAATTTTTAAATTGTGTAATCTCAACGGTAGCTATTTTTCATGTCTCAGATGAGTTTGCAGATGGGCTTATGTGTTTAAACTTTCAATGAGTTACTAGGGTTACTACTTTTATTTTTCAAAATTCTTAACCTTATATGCAGCACATATCTTAAAAATGGTTTGCTTGTTTTGAATAGGGAATTAAGCAATAAATTGGTATAATTTAGGCAAATAAAACGTTTCTGTGTGTGTGGAACCCTTTAATGCGTGCCAGCCGATGTATGGTTAAAGTATTCTCCAAACGATATTGATTCGTCGAAAATGATTTAAAATGGGATTTCGTAGAAACAGGTTAAATAACGATTTGTAGGGAAAACATTTATGAAGAAATTTTATCTTCAAACAGATCCTACTCTCCACTTTGTACTTACAAATAGTTTATGTAATTTTAGTTACTGATTTATTTTTTAACATTCGCAGTATAGTAGTAGTATGAGACATGAAAATTCGCAATTCTTCCATTTCAAACAATAAAAAATGTAATCTTTTAAAACCAGTTTTATTCGCCTGTAGTAATGGACTGGATTAGGTAAGACATTGTGGCCAGCATGCTACCTATGAAGCCAACAACAGCTATGGTTGTTATACAACTCTCGTGTATTTTTTAAAAAAAAAACTGTATGCAAATGAACTATATAGTAACACGATTATCACGCGCAAAACTTGCAAATTCCATATAAAACACGTAAGCAATTTAAAATAAGTATCAGAACGTGCAAATGTAAGAGAAGTTGACTACAAAAATGCAGATGATTTATTACTGTATGGAGATAAACTTGCTACAAGTGAATTTTTTATCAGATAACCCATGTGCTTGCGAGAAAATACACCATTCCCCTAGCTCGGACCACCGTCCCATCCTCACACATAATTCATAAATGTAATTTACGCAGTCTGCAATCAGGTTCATTGATTTTATATTTTATGGTGTGCTGGTAATTAAAAAAAAATCTAACCACATGCATTTTGCCTCTGTAATTAATTTGACTGCAAGTTTTATTTGTAGCTTTTCCGTGGCCACATCCCACATCTCTTGCAACATGACAGTTCTAAATGTAAAGAGTAAGTGAATGAGCCGGTGAGTGGTTGGATGCTGGTGATGTATGGTTACTGATGAAGATTGAATATGTACATAATTTCATTTATTTAGTTGTCAGGTGTAAAGGACCTTATTCATGGCAAGGTGAGACTGGGCCCTCTGCTATAAATATCAAAACCTTGCAACAATTAGGCCCACGTGCACTAACTTTATACTTTTTATATGCCGAATTTTATGGGGATTAAAATGTAACATTGCTCGTTTTCCGGTTTGCTTGTAAACCGAAGCTGCAATGATTTTGAATTTGACACAAAAACGACATTTTCCGGTTTCCTGGAAAAGGTGTCCTTTTTAAAACTCTTGCAGTATCGGTTTACAAGAAAATCAGGAAATGACCTATAGCACATTTTATTCCCTACAGAATTCTGCATCCAACATGTATAAAACTGTTACTGTTGAACATAACTACAACGAATACCAGCATAGAGCAAATTTTGAGAGTTTTACCATGGGGCTTAGCACCTCATTGCCGTGAATGAGGTCATTTGGCCAATTCACTGAAAACGATCCGTAAGATCTGTTAATAAAGTTAGAAAGCTTGTCAAATTGTTGAAGTGTAATATCTGTATTTGTTTCTTATCGGCAGCCGGAATTTGAGAAAAGCTCGACAAGGCGTTGAGGTTCTTTCGTAAGCGAAGCTCACAATAACATCCACTTTTGACTATAGCAACCGAGATTCAATGACAACCATACAACTTGCTTATATAGTATATCAACTTAGCACCGCCAAAAATTTTATTTCAACTAAAAACTCTGTTTTTGGAGCTTACGGAACGGGAAAAAATTTATTTCCAAATTTGTGGCGCTCTTTTGAATAGGTTGTAGCAAAAGTTGCATTCTTGGGCATTTAAATTGCTTTTTAGACCAAAATGCGTGCCTAAAAACGTTTTTTTACATTTTAAAATGGAACAAATTTCATAAGCAAGTAAAAGGCGTTTAATAAATATGGCGAGAAACAAACATCATTAAATTTATTTTCATTACCTTTTTCAGCAGTGTTTTTTGAGAGCAGTACCTCAAATAAGTTAATTTTATACATTTTAAATTTAAATTGTTGCCGTAGTATTTGTTTTGACTATGACTAAAGGGCGACACTTGTGGAAAATTCATATTGCATATAGTTTCGCGAATCAGAATGAGCTTCAGTATGTGAATGAATCACAAGGAAAAAATACTTTGAGCCACATTTTTAGTTGCCTAGATGACATATATTGCCTCTTAATAACATTAACGCATGTACATATTATATTAAGGCTGCCTTACATCTCAATGACGTTTGATCCAGACAACTTAGGAACTCAAACTTAAGCCATGCGTACATTGAGCTGTTTTTTAGCTCTTTATTTCTTTATCAGGCCATTGATGCGACGACATAAATGTTTGCAAACTTTTACCATTTTTAATAAAAGGGCTCGATCGCCTAAGATTAAAATTGTATGCTTTTATTCGAATTTAGAAGAATACTCAGTAATATAGCACAATACTGCGACAAAACGAACCAAATCCTGGAAACGACGTTTGTACTTTTCGTCAAATAAGTGTATTTCTGGTATCTTTGGTGCGATTTTCATCAAACTTTGAATTTTGTACCCTATGATGACTTTCTTTGAGTGTGTTTATTGCCCTATGTTTGAAGTGGACGAAGGTCACGAAGGTGTATCTCTCTGTGGTAAACCTGGCGCGATTGCTACCAAACATTCTATAAAATGTAGGTAGTCTATAGTCTCATAGAAGAGTGACCAAATGTTTGACGCCCTAGGTAGAACGAGTGAAAGGATGTATATGCGTGTCTCTGGAATTTTTGAGTTGGATGAAGGGAAGAAGAAATGGTTAGGGTTGGAGTGTTTGTTGAGCATAAATTAAGTGACTACTTCTTCACTTTGCTACCATTACTTTGACGATTTATTGTTTATCTCTGTTTCCAATTATTTTCCTAAGATATCTAGATAAAAAACTAAAATGGCGAAATATATGACCATTTGAAAAGCCATCGCGAATGTTTAAATACAAGCACATGGGTTGTTAAAAACGAAAATTCGTATTTATTTGAACAGATTTGTAGTACAAGAGTGTAAAGATATATAATTATTTTTTTAAAGCTTCGAATACAATTATAAAAAATAAAAGAATGCAAATCAAATAAAATATGTCTAATAAAATCAATTTGAATTATTTCCGTATCATTTCACTAATCATTTTATCCAGCCACTCCGCAAACTGCATCATGTCGATAAACATATTCGGTACGGTATTCTTGCAAATACGGTATACTTGAATTCCGCACAACACTTCCTTCCCTTCAGAGTCTTTACAAATGAGCCCTCCTCCCAACTCCCGGTCACACGTGGATCCTCCCGAGTATTTCTCCACCCCGCATAACAAGTTATCATCAAGCTTGATGTCTGTTTTTTCGTAACCACTGATTCGCTGTATCCGCTTGCGGCAATCGAACATATCCAGCAGTTTATAATCTCTCGATCTCATTTGACCCGACCCTGTAGTATTTCGGGGAAATGCAAGCTCAACTCCCGAATTAAATACGTCTCTGTGGCGAGGCAGACGAGGGAGTTTTACCTGCTTGAGAGGCGTTTTCTTATCCAGCTTAAGCACTGCCAGATCATTTTTGTGATAGTTGTCGGCGTACCACACATTAAACGTTTCCTTGTCCAAGTTGACCGGTTCTCCCTTCATTTTGTATCCCTCCAACACTCGGACATCAGCAATTCCAAATGACATTCCCTTTCCAGCCTTTTTTAGATCGTTCACTCCAGTGGTTACCTTCAGGTCGGAGTAACGCAAGTTTGTCCCGTCTCCCTTCATTACGCACTGAGCTGCCGTGACAACAATGTCCGGCTGGACTAAAGTACCCCCACAGGATTTTCCCTCTGCAGAAGTGATGTGCACTTGGTGTGGATACTTTGATGGAGGAACCTCCTTTCCGTACAGATAAGGTCGATAAAATGTGCTGCTATCCTGACTTCCGGCGTGTTCCTGAATCCAATGTCGAAAAAAAGCCACTTCGACATGTACACTTGGTTTACACTTTGATAAGCCTGACTTCACGCATTCCGTTTTGTTGCCCCCAAAAGACGTAATCCCACATAGTACTGGATTTCCATCAGCATTGCGGCAGATAGAGGGACCGCCAGAGTCCCCGGATCCAGTATTTCCCCCAAACACTCCGTCCACTGTCCCGCCCAAGCACAACAACTGTTCTCCTTTATCTCGTAGCCCCTCGCGATTATATGGCCCTTGCCCTTCAAAACAGTATTTGTCATGTCTTAAGATTATATTGGATTTTTGTAAGTGAATTGCTTGCGCCAAAGTATCAGTTTGACCCCAGCCTACAATTAAGGCGTTATCTCCGTAAGCAAACGGGTTGAAATTCGCAGGCGCAATTTCTAGTGACTTGATGTTATCCGAGAATTGGATATCCTGTTCAAGTTCCAACAATGCAACGTCGTAGTAGATCAGTTGTGTGGTGTTCAGTACGTTGTCTTTGTTTTCGGCATATTTGCTGTACTTCTCGTGAGGAATCATCCGCTTGACTTTGTAGATCGAGTCTTGGCCACGTACGTCCGACTCCATATTACGAATGTTGCTACCAAGGATCACTTGCCAATCTTTGACATTTTTGAGCGCCCCTTTGTGATCGACAATGCAGTGACTGGCGGTGATAACAAATCGCTTATTATACACCGTTCCCCCACAACCTACAGGCTCAACCTTGGCGTGATGGGGAAACTCATTGGGTTCTGCCCCCAAAGTTGACACTAATACTCCCTCGTGAGAATTTCGCTGACAGCAAAGCGCCACCACCCCAGAACCACCGCCTTCAACCTTGGTCTTGGTACAAGGTTCCCGCAGCACTTCTTCATACTCAAGCTCTCTTCCGTTAATGTAGCGTTTGTTTAGGGTGCCGCAAAGTTGGGTTTCGGTAGACGAATAGCATCTAGTAGATCTGCAGTTTGACGCTTCCAGTACTGCATTCTTTCCTGTTAAGGAAAATACAACACTTTTAAACTCAGGAAAAAGTGTTAATGGCTTTTAGGATTGAATTAATGCTCACCTTCTTCGGATTCCGGTAAACAACACAGTAATGTATAAGTTGCCCAACGGCTTTTATCTCTGTACACTTCCTCGTACCCGTCCGGACAGGTGGTTGTATTATCGGATGTCCTAGGAGGGAAGTCGCAGTTTTTCTGTAAAGCTAACGAAATAACTGATGTGGTTATCAGCTGCAAAGTCAAATGTAGCGTTATGATTCGACACATTTTTTTCTTGTTGATAAAATTTAGTCGACGCTCTTGGTCTTACAAAAAAATTGGCGATCGCGCTAATGACTCATTTGGAAAGGAATTTTGCCGTCTTTATATATTCGATAGCACACCCGGAATCGAAAATGTACGAAAATACCAGCTTGTTGGCCATTCACTCAAGCGTTCAACATGCATGTCTTGGAGAGACCCAGATAAAGTTGTGCGAGTGTCGAGTGTAACCCAAAATCAGGTTATCCAGGATGTGCATAGAATATTTCTATATCAAACGCAAGCATCAAACACTGAAAAGAGTGCAATTTACGTTCTTGAGAATATTAAAATGAATAAAATTAAATAGACGTACGCAAGATTAATGACTCTCCTGTCGGTAAAGTCATCCTCCCGTAACTAGTAATGTCTAGAGCATAAAACTTGTTCACAGGGAAATTTATTAAATAATTCTGCATAGTGCAGACTATGATTAGAAGGTTATCCAGGAAGACGTTTTGGTTTCCTCAATAATGACGTAAGCTTTAATTTTTGTAGACAAACTTGATTTTGTAGATTTGTTTTCTGAAATTATGAAATGGATTTGAACATTTTTATGAGTCCACTAACGTCTTCATATGACGCGTACGTCTGTATTTAAATTTATAAATATTGCCTGTTGCCCATTTCAGGTTGGGAGCAGGCAGATTATAGTTTGGGAAACAATTAAAATTAATATAAAGTAAAAAAGACGCCAAAGTTATGTTAATAAAAATTTGTTAAGCTTATGCAATAATGGTTTGGATTATTACAGAGCTGTCTAGCATATAGTATTGTGCTGACTATGGACTACTGAAAATGTATGTATTCAATAGTTAATGAGATTGGATTCCTCTCTGCGTGTCTGCGTATTTGTGGATCCGTAAACACCATAACTTTTGAACGCGAAGGAATTTTAAATTTTTAAATTGACTAAATTTTGTTTTCGTCAATTAATAGATATGGGCAAACGTTTTTATGAGTTTGAATATGGGGGATTGAAGTCTACCCCTGTATGTCAGCTGGAGGTCACAATTTTTTCCAATGACACACATAGATAAAACTTGGTGTACAGATACATACTTGATGAATAGTTATGTATGACTACGTCTTGTTGCAAAATTTGACATAAAGTGACTGACTGGTTTGACCCCCGGGCCGTAATAGTTTGGTTGAGGTCAAATTTTTATGTAGTTGTACACATTGATTGCACCCATCACGTTATTTGTGAAGATTGGGGTTGAGCAATTTACGAGGTTTTACGGTGGTGGTGGGTACCAGGCGCCAAAATGCAAGAGTCAGTCAGCCATGCGGTTACCATGTATTCATGCACGGGTAATTTTGTTCTTGATCATAGGTATAGAAATAATATTTAGAATGGGCAGTCCAAGTACAGTATCTATTAAATTTAATACAGTATATTTCTCCGTTTCCCACATGGAGGACATTAATTAATGTTTACGGTTTGATTTTTTTTAAATTTTAATACACATATAATCGGGTAAAGCCTGCCTCGATAATAAAATATTTATACACACATTCAGAAAGCTACGTTTTTTTGCTTTACAAGGATTTCAGCATTTTAGCAGTTAGGATTATTGGGTTAAAGGAAAAGACGTTTTCATTCTTCCCTCAGCAAAATTTTTTAACTGACGAGGAGTACCATTGAACTGAAAGAGGCAAAAAACGTTAAAAAGTGGTTTTTATAGTCAATTCGAAGGCGTAGATTACGATGGAAATAAACTTGGTCCCGTTTTTTCACACTGGAGACCTTTGGGTTCAATTGCGATTCCAATGATATGCCTACCATAAACCATCAACGTGAACATTGCTTGCAACCATGTACATGCACA
This sequence comes from Callyntrura guangdongensis, assembly GCA_027744295.1. Taxonomy (NCBI): domain Eukaryota; kingdom Metazoa; phylum Arthropoda; class Collembola; order Entomobryomorpha; family Paronellidae; genus Callyntrura; species Callyntrura guangdongensis. The sequence continues at coordinate 12,583 of JAHZNB010004780.1, forward strand.
GTTGAATGAAATTATGTACGTGTGTGTACATGTATGTATTGTAAATCGGAACAGGCAGCAATTTGTAATGGTTGCCAGCAATGTTCACGTTGATGGCTTATGGTACGCATATCATTGGAATCGAACCCAGAGGTCTCCAGTGTAAAAAACGGGACCAATTTTATTTCCATCGTAATCTACGCCTTCAAATTGACTATAAAAACCACTTTTTAACGTGTTTCGGCTCTTTCAGTTCGATGGTACTCCTCGTGAGTATGCGAGAGAATACAGTTAGCAAGCAAAAACACGATTTCGTTTATTGCTCACAAATGAAATCATAATATTTGCAACGAATCATATGGCAAACGAGTAAGAGACAATGTAATTTTTACGTTTACGTGTATAGTCCCCATAAATTTGGAGAATTCCAGGTTCAGCGAGATCTGCAGAGATATTGTTGACTCATTACTATAGTATTTCTCCATAGTCGTGCATTCTACCAGAGCAAAATAGGAAACTTTGTAACACCCCTCAATGCATGATAGGACGCAACCGATTTTGTCCTTTCTGTTTGCTTGCCCTGAACACCATTATTGCACGAAGAGACGTGGCGTATTGCAAAACATACATAAATTTTCATTATTTACAAAACTACTTTCCGTAAACATTTATTGCCCTTTGCCTAAATATTTTTCTACTAACTAATTTCTACTTTCTACTAACATCGCTGTACCTTCTTGCGGACTACAAAATATTCAATTTCCTGTGTCGTCCATATTTCGGACATGCTAACTTAGCTAACAGTGGGATAAGCTATAGTCTCGTCGCTCCGAATTATTTATTGACATTGACACAAAAATCCAATAACTTGTGTTGCTACATTTGCCCGAACTTTGTGAAAAATGGTTTCAGTAAAAAGTCTTGCAGTAAACAAAAAATTTTGTATAGTCGAGCATGAATTTCAATTTTTGGGTTGTTTCTATCAGTGTGTACGTGTGAATAACAACATAAAACATAAAAACTGATTTCTAAATCATCAGTTTTACGATCAAGGTTTATGAATATTTCGGTCCACAAATTTTTAAAATCAAAGTTAATTAAATGATTTCCTAATCAAAATTTTGACATGTCATCAATACCAATACATAAAATAGACAATGATAAATATCCTAACGCATCAATAAAGACTACGACGCAGTAGGTAGACTCGAAATGGTTCATTAATTTCTGTATGAAGCAACTTTTCATTTCATAAAAAATTACTATAGAATCAAGTCATTATAATGTATATTTTATTAATTATATATACACAAACTCGTGTAAACAGGAGATTAATGATAAAAAAGATTTCCACACTACAAGTTTTACGATTAGGGTTTGTGTATATTGAGCCTTATCGTGTAACTTTTAATCCTGATATACGTCAGGTGTACGACGACTAAAAGAAGCCTAAAACCCAACGTAGTTAAGTTACACGATTCGGCCCAATTTTTTTTCCTGTGAACATGTTTCAAGCCCCAGGCAGTACTAGTCACGGGAGAATGACTTAAACACAATCTGGTAATAATATATACAGTATAATCTGTATTTCTAGAACAAGAGTTATTATTTGAAAAAGATTTTTATTAAACTCCAGGACGTGACAACCAGTCATTTGGCGTTACTTTATGCACCATTCTAGTCAAATGGAATGGAATTGGTAATCATTAGTACGATTTAAATGGTACAAATTATTTATTGTCACACAACTACCAAGAATAGTGGTAAAAAATTACCACTGGTAATGTGGCAAAATCACACTTTAAGACGGAAATTTCAACAACGTATAACATTATTGATAATATTGCATTTGTTACATTTTCAAACTGCGGAATAATACATCTGACGTTTTTTGCTATATTAGTTTATATTTAATAAGCATATGTTTTTTTGACATCTGCTACAGAAATAGAAACGAATTTAATATTTTTAGCAGTCTAAGTACCGAGAGGCTAATATACAAGTCATAATTTCATATTATGCTGTCGCCATTGTCGGCATTGAGTGGAGCCGTGTAGATGCGGGAATATTATCCGCCCAAGGTTGATCGTTTTAACGTATTTACATTACAAGATTTGTACATTTGTTGCATTTTATACACAACAGAATATGACTTCCTCTACTTCCCTCCCATATCTGCCGTCACAGTACAAAGCATTTTGTCATGGTTACTGTCAGGGATGGCAGTGGCAAAAAACGGCAAGGTGGCAAATAATGGAAATTCCGTTATTTTCCATTCCACCTTTTTTAGGGTGGCAAACAACGGTAAAGTGGAAAATAAAGTTTTTTTATTTTATTTTGCAAAATCTGTTTAGTATTTTGTAGAAAAGAGGTTTTCTGACCTATCTACAAGTTCAGAAGTGTACTGATTTCAATATTACAACAAAATATTGACACATTCAATATTTATGTGTGACGTATTTTGCCGCACGTTGACGCCGATTGTCAACTTGGAGTACATCATGTAGTACATTAAGGGATCGTTTTCCATTATTTACCGTTATTTTCCATATTTTCCATTATTTACCGTTATTATCCACAAATTCTGTCATTTTCCATGGCACTGGTAAATAAAATTATAAACCACGGCAAATGACCATCCCTGGTTACTGTGCGGGTGAAATGCACGTTAGTTGTCGGGTTTCAAGAATAAATTCTGATAAAAATGATTTGTAATTTGGGAAATGAAAATTGGTAAGGGTGACTTCTTCACACGGAATTTGCGATCCATCTAGGGTGGTGAAAATAAATAAGACGAAGGGAATTGTTAGGTTAACTGTGCTTGTAATTTTATTGAATTGAAAGAAGACCAATGAAAGAGACCGTGTTGTCTCAGAGGCAGATACCAGAGAAGTGATTATGGAAGGTTATAGAAACATCAGACGAAAAGTTTTAAGACTTAAAAAAGTAGTATCGCATAAATTCAAGAACCAAGTACCATTGAACCCAATTGACGTCAATGTAAATTAAATGTACAATACGGCAATACTTGGCCACGTAGTATCAAGCTATTGAGTTCATGTTTTACACTCAATAGCAATATAAATATTCTTAGCCTTTTATTAAAGCACACATTGTACAAATGTAAAATTTCTTGAGCTTACTCTTAAAAAGTTTGTCACTAAAACCAGCATGTACATTACACTTAAAATAATACAATATTAAGAGTCAAAATACAATACAGCTACAGTAAACTGAACACTTACAATAAATGCCGTGCTGGCGCAGAACCCGAACATGAAAAATTTTTAGTAGCCAGGATGGCAGAAAACTGAGCAGATTAATATTTTATTAACAGGGTAACACAAGAATACATTTAGACAAACCGCATTTCCAATTAGAAAGTTATGTTTACCGAAAATATCATAGTTGGTAATATATTCCTTCAGAATACTTCAGAAATCCCACCGTTTTGCCATTAATCAATTTTTTACATTGCAGAGAGTTATTTATTACGACTCTAAATGTTAAACAAATTCTGTAAAAAAGACTGTGGACTTACTGGCTGAAGTAATGTAAAGTCATATTCGGAGCTATATCTATAAACAGACAAGTGGGCATAAGACGCTAGGGTCTTAAATAATCATTAATTACCAACATAACCAGATTCACATGTAAATATAGTGCAGTCAAACAATCCCCTCACAATATGTCGACAATTTTATACAGACTGCAAACTGCTCTTTCAACGAGAATGTACCTATGTACTTTGTACTTATGTTAAATAAATTTACTCAGAACTAGCAATGTACATAATGTGGTGGAGGCCCTTTCCAGTCATTGACAGCTTGTCTAATCACTTTTCAGTAATTTCACGTAACCATAATCTAAGAAGGTCGGTGTGTTCAAAATAAACGATGAAGTCAAGGACATAGGAAAGTAGCGAAAGCATAAAATGTGGACAGGAAAATACAAAGAAAAAAAGACACATTGGTACGGAATTCGATAAAAATCTTCACGCAGGTTTCTGAAGTATGCAGTTTTTACTGCTTGACCTTTGACCCCTTAGAGCTATAGGGTCATACTTTTGTCTATTTATAGAGGAGGCCGTTGGGTACCTGTTTACAAAGTTACATCGCCCCGTAAAAAGCAGAAGTACACTTATATGACTTTTGACCCTGATCTCTGTCAGCTAGGAGGTCAATCTTTAGTATACTTATTCAGAAGTCAACTGGCTACCTGTATACAAAATTTGATCCAATTCGCCATATTAATACCAGAGATACGACTATATGACCTTGGACGCCAATAACCCATGACCTCAAAAAGTATCAGGTGTACAACTAGAGGATCATGGGCTGTCGACTGGTGCAAACAGAATTCCAAAATTCCTTCTCGTTTCTGAGATATGGCTCGGACAGACAGACGTACAGACATATGACCTTTGACCCTTATCATTTTGAGTTAGGAGGTCAAGCTTTTGCTTGCTTATAGAGTTGGTCATACGCTACCTGTACACCAAGTTTGGTGCAAATCGCCACATAAATACCAAAGATACGTCTACACGACCTTTGTCCCCTTCGATTTAGGGAGTCAAGATTTTGTCTACTCATAGAGAAGGTCATACGCTACATTTATGCAAAGTTTGGTGAAAATCGCTCCGCAAGTACCAGAGATACACTTATATGACCCTTGACCTTTCTCGAGCTAGGAGGTCAAGCTTTTGTTTGCTTATAGAGGAGGCCATATGCTACCTGCACACAAAGTGTGGTGCAAATCGCTTCATAAATACCAAAGATACGCCTGTATGACCTTTGACGCAGTTTACCTTTGACCTAAGGGCCTAAGGGCTATCGATTGGTGCAAACAGAATTACAAAATTCCTTCCCGTTTCTGAGATATGGCTCGGACAGACAGAGGAAAGGACGGACGGACGGTCAGACAGACAGACATTCGTAATCACATAAAGTAGCGAAAGCATATGACAGCTTTCGCTACTTAATGAATAAAAATTCCAAACATAAAATTTTAAAAGATTTAATTGCAATTATTAGAAAAGGTTATAAAGAATTGAAAGAAGTATGTTACAAAATTGAAATAAAAATTAAGAAAAAATTGACAAAAGAACTTTGAATTGACAACAAAAGAAATGTAACTACAAAACTAAAAAACCATTTTCCCCGCATAGGTCATCACTTGAAACCCTTTTTACTTCATTAGACGAATCATTTCATTCACCCATTCCGCCGCAAATTTCATGTCTGCAAACTCATTTGGTCTGGAATGCAAGCACATACGGAACGTCTGAACTCCACACAAAACATCCTTTCCAGTAGAATCCGTACAAATGAGTCCTCCTCCCGACTCCCGATCACACATAGATCCTCCCGAGTATTTCTCTACCCCGCAAAGTGTAAAATCTTCAACGTCAAGAGCTCGGCTCGTGTTTACACTGATTCGTTCCAGCCGCTTTCGGCAATCCTGCAAATCCAGCAGTTTATAGTCTCTTGACCTCAACTGACCTGACCTTGTAGTGTTCCTAGGGAATGCGAGCTCAACTCCAGAAGAAAACGTCTCATTGTAGCGAGGCAGACGGGGAAGTTTCACTTGCTTCAGCGACGTTTTCCTGTCCAATTTGAGCACGGCAAGATCATGGCGATAAAGGCTGTCGTCAAGATACACCCAACCTTCTTTCTTTTCCACGCTGATCGTAATGATGTCATCATTTTTCCAGAATCCGCCATAACTTTTGATGTTGACAACTTCAAACGTACTTCCTCTTCCCGTTTTTAGGTTATTGACGCCAGTGGTCACCTTCAAGTCAGAATAAGGTATCAGTTTACCATCTCCTCTCATAACACAGTGTGCCGCCGTAACGACAATATCCGGCTGAATTAAGGTGCCCCCACAGGGTTTTTCTTCAGAGGACGTGATGTGAACTTGATGTTGATATTTTGATGGGGGAACCTCCTTGCCGTACAAATTAGGTTGATGAAATGTACTCCCATCCTGACGTCCTGCGTTTTTTTCAATCCACTTTCGAAAATATGACACATCTGCCCACACACATGACATTTCGTCGTTGTTGTTGGCACATTTGATATCGTTACCACTAAAAGACGTGACCCCACACAGCACCGGATTTCCATCAGCTTTTCGACAGATAGCCGGACCACCGGAGTCGCCGGATCCCGGTTTATAACTGTACTGTCCTTTCAAAATGCCGCCCGCACACAATAATTGATCTTGCTTATCCTTTAGCGTACGGTACCCTCCGTCTACAAAGCAACTTTTGTCTTGTCTCAAGACAAAGTTGGCTTTTTGTAAATGAATGGCCGTTGCTAAAGTATTGGTTGTACCCCACCCCACAGATACAAGGTTGTCTGAGTAAGCAAATGGGTTGAAATTTGCAGGTGCTATTTCCAGGGATTTGACGGTAGCAGAAAATTTAATTTCCTTTTCAAGTTCCAACAATGCAATATCATTGTACATCCGACGATGTTTGCCTATTTCGTTTTCAGGGTTTTTAGCGTATTGGTTGTATTTCTCGTGAGGAATGATCTTTTTAACTTTATACACGTACTCCTGACCGGCCACATCCATGTCTGCAATGTTGGAGCCCACAATAAGTTCCAAATCGTTGGCATTTAAGAGAATACCGTTCTGAACAACGCAATGGCTGGCGGTGATAACAAATCGCTTGTTATAAATCGTTCCACCGCATTGCTGAGGTTTGATCTTGACTTGATGCGGAAATTCATTGGGCTCTGCCCCTAAATTTGTAACGAGCATTGCCTCCTCGGACTCAGAACGACAGCAAAGTGCCCCGGCTCCAGAGCTAGCGCTTCCCCCGAGTGTACAAGGTTCTCGCATCACCTCTTCATACTCCAGCATTCTTCCATCAATAATGCGAGTGTCCAAGGTTGAACACATTTGGTCTTGAGTGGAGGTCAGACACTGGGTCACTCTGCAGTTTCTTGCCTCCCGTTTTTCATCAGCTTCTGTAAAGAAAAGCAAATCATTCTTTATCATCCCCGACAAAAATTTCATTGAGATATTTTGATTAAATTAACGCTCACCCTCTTTCGATCCTGCCAAACAGCACCATCTCAGATATAATGGAGTTTCCCCATGAGTTTCCTCTCTGTATATTTCGTTGTACCCCTCTGCACAAGATTTATTTTGGAATGTCCAATTTACAAATTCGCAGTCTTGCCCAGTAACCGACGAAATAGTAAAATTGGCTATCAGCAATAGTGTCCAGTATAATATTGAATCTCGAGCCATATTCGAAACTTTGCTAAAACGCTGCTAGAAGTGTTGTGATAGTAATTACCTTTATCTTTCCAATGGTACTGAGTGAGCGGCTATAAAATCTTTATATACTAGATCGAAAACCCGGAATTCAAAAGACTTGGTTAATCCCACTCATCATAAGAACCTTATCCATATTAGAATCATCTAGGAAATGTATTTAAATATTTCCACATAAATGATTTACATTATGCTGGGCATGGCGTATGGAATATTTACTAATTAGCTGGAAACTTTTTGCACATTTCAAAGGATAAAATTAAAATATTCAATGTGCGCCTGATGAATTACCCCAACGATGTTTTTCCTTACCTTCAAAAACTCGTTCGAGTTGAACTATATTTTAATGGACACCGCGTAAAATTATACAATTTTATGAACAAACTGAAAATCTAACAAGTAAAACAGGGAAACGCAATTGAAAAACTAATTGTAAGTAACAGCCTCAGGCAAATAAAAGTTAGTGAAGGAAGAAGAAATTATTTCCACGTGCAAAGAACAACCTGAAAAACTAACAAGATAAATCAGGGAACAACAACGTTTCACAAGTAGTTTTAATTACCCCATAGTAATAAAGTTGTAAACAAATAAATCTTTCCGCAAGCAATATCAGCGACGCAGCTGAGAAACTATAGAAAGACTCTCACACCACAAATATAAGTCTATACACATGAGGATGCCTGTAAATGCATGGACCCAGCTGCCCTCAACAATGTAGTCCAAATATCAACTTGCCCAACTTACGTTACGTTTTGTGCCACGTTTAGTGGAAGGGAGTGTATAGGAAGGCTTTCGCGGACGGACAGACATATACAACCAAAGTCAATACTAGCTGAAAATGGGTTGTCTTACGTAATTGTTTAATACCGGTCACTGTCTTGAATGCGAGCTCAATGCAATGGAACGAGGAAATGCATAAATGTAAATACATAACACTGAGTGCAAATCTACGTAAACAGATGGTGGAGTATACAAAAAGTGACAGTAAAATTTATGGCAAGCATTTTTCGTATTTTCTCTTGTCTCAGGAAAAATAAATAATGTTGCGAAATTTTCTTGGAGCAGTGACGGACCTTGTTTGTTCAACTGCAAGGTGCAACCAGTATTTCAATCAAGTTGCATGCCGACATGCACGGCTTATTTCGACTAAGGGTTTACGTCTGCATTGCCAGTATG
>JAHZNB010004781.1:0-12878 GCA_027744295.1 Callyntrura guangdongensis
TATTCTAATCGCAGTACATTTCTTTTCTTTATAAAATTGTTTCTTTGTGACTTGCGTTAATAGCATTGAACATTGTTGTAACGAAAACTTCCCCATACTTCCGACTTCGAATGATTATTCAATAGCCATAATTCACTTGGGTGTGTTTCATAGGGTCCATTGAAAAAAAATCTTAAACACACTTTGATTTGATTGCTATACTTGTTACAGTTCAGCGTGAATTTGATTGCTTTCTTGACCACGTGCACACATAATATGCCGTCAGGGATAGCTTATCTCGGATGAATATACTGCAAACACAAGTACCAACTTGATTGCTTGTCTGTTGTTTGTTGTTGGCAGCTTGATACTTTATGATCCTATATAAGATTTGGACATGGACCCTCAGCCCTTGTGAAAACCGGTCAGCCAATAAAATTCCTTTTTTTTTTAAATTGCTACCGTCGCTGCAGTAAAAGATAAAATACTAAAAGTTCAACAAACCGCAAAGTGCAGTTCAACTAATATTTATGAAATATAAAAGATATCTTTGTTGCAAGGTTAATTGTTGCTGAGAGATGTATCACAATAATAATATATCTCCATGTTCTTTCAGTACCTTTCCAAGAAATAAATACATGTATGTGGTATACCTGTACACTCGCCTATTATTTTTGTTGAGTGGCTCGCCACTACGAACCAAAAAGCATGTTACGCTAAATTAATTCACGATCAGTTCACCGCCGACGTTAATAGTTCCCTGTAGATTGTATTGTAGTAACACCGTAACGGTATCAACAACAATGTAAGAAGTTGGTCTGAGCAACGACTCACCAGATACAAATGTGAGATGTAAGACTCTAGAAAGTCTGACTCACTCTGTGGCGACTTTGATGCACTTTTCCCTGAAACGAAGCCCCAGGGGAGCGTTTTTACTCAGAAACGGTGGCATATTCCATGTACAACCAGTTAAACTCCAAAAAAAGAATTTCTTTTCAAGGCAACACAACTTTATATTATTTTTAGTCACGATGACGTGATGTTAAACTCTACTTTTTTTACAACTTTCTGCATGGTAATTGTACCACGAGTGTACCCCGAGAGCAAGAAAATTAATTATTGATCAACAGAAAAGTTATTGTGACTAGAAAAACAATAATGCCTACAAAAAAGTGACCAAAATAATGGGAGCAGAGGGAGAGTAAAAAAGTCTCGTTTCCCAACAAGAAACTTTTACCGGTTATTATTTTTTACTTCTTATTACCTTTTCTTTTGAAACTTATTTTTGTGATTTTTACACGGCGACGAACATTTTTTTAAAAGAAAATAAATCCAACCAGAGTTTTACCGGCTTTACGTATCGTAACAGTTACGCAACCTTCGAACACTGAACTTGTATAAAAAGTAGGAAGATGTTTTTTTAAATTAAAAAAGACTGTGTAGGAGCATGCACTGCGTAGCGTAATAATATTGCATCCAAAATTGTAAATAAAGTCATGTTTTTTTTTTGCTCTTACCATGTCTAGCTCTGAAATGGGTCCCATTGAGCGTATATACATGTTTGTCCGAATGGTCGTTGGTACTTCCTGCAATAAAAGACACAAACATAAACTAAGGAAAATGTTACCAAAAAAGCTCGAAAGCATTGTCGCATATTTTTACTGTCAAACAAAATTGCGTGTTTATCCTGTACTCCTTACAAAGCAAACCCGAGCAACAATCTGAGAGCAGAGAAAAACTAACTTTTCAAAAACACTGACAACATTTGAAATCTTTTATTTTGTATACGTCTTCATTTTCTTTGTCTTTTACAACTCTCTGCTCAGTGAAATGGTGCCCTCAATTTTTTTTATTAAAAGGTTGCCTACAACGACAGCAGGCAGTAAGGTTGGTTGAATAAACTTATATAAATAGTATTGTAGACTACTCCAAATACTACAAAAACAGGACAAATTGATGGAGATGCGGTTGGAGGTCGTAGTAATCCCAAATAGTTGGGACAATGCGTACATATAAAGAAATGAAAGTTCGAAACCCTGTGTCTTTACTCATTGTGTTGACATTTGACATTATTATCATCGTCCCACATTGACATTTCTTTATGGAAATTTTCCCATGAAATATGTTATTGAAGTAGCTACCAATGTATATATTTTCTACATATACATATGTGTATCTTGAAACAAACAGGAAGAGAAACAATAATTTCTTTCTACATTTTCTCAGAAAAAAAGACAATCCTACCTACTACCACCAAAAATATTCACAATTCTAAACCTGGTCTTGTATAATGTTACCAGAGTTGTTATATCTTCACCAGCATGTCAAAAAACGTTTTTTCTGCTTATACTGCATGTGCATCAGAATATCACAGACAAAAAGGCCAGGAAAGACATATAATTACGAAAGTCTTGAGGTTTGGAGAGAGAGAGAGAGAGAGAGAGAGAAAAGTCTTGTTTATTCATATGGCCTGTTCCCGTTGATTTTTTATATATTTTATTTTCCTGCATACATTCTTCCTTTAAATATTGACACACACACATACACACGAATAAAAGAGGCTCACCGCAACCTGCACTTCTGAGAGGGAGTACAAGAGAGAAAGCTGAAAAACACGCGAATGTCATACTTAGGTATACCGACACATCATTTCTGCTGACTTTTCAAATTCCTGCCCTCATCTTCCATTTTTTCTGCTGCAGCAGCTATTTATTGTAATTTTCCCTTTCCCTCTTATCATTTGCTTATTATATTAAGGGTTCTATTTTAGTTGGATTCGTGGTTCGTTCAATTCATCAGCACCTGGCCTGGTGACGACGAGATTCACAGAGAGGGGAGAGGAGAACACACACATTATCTAGGTAACTAAATATTCCCGACTTGGTAAACAAATTACGTCTGAAAGTATCACACGGTTGGATTCATAAGGTCTTTTTGTATCGCAATGTAATGTCTATTCATTCCTCCATATTCGTTGAAGACGACAACGACAACGGACTGTTTGTTACAATGGAAAAATCCCCTTTTCTTCCCCTTTGTATACCTTTGACAAAGTTAAGTTTCACAGGAAAAACTACTGCTCTCGCTTGGAAAACATCAAGGAAACGCAAGTGTGCTTGTGTGTGCCGATCGCTAAAATCAGCAATCACAAACCATTCCGCTGCCACCCGTTACTTTTTTCAACTTCGAGTCTACTTACCGCCAATCATCAAGAAAAAGGAAATGTAGGATATGAATATATCTTATATTTTTCTAAGTAATGCGCCGCAATACGTCTATTCACTATTGTCTTTTATTTTTCTCCCTTTCATTCTCTCTTCTCATCTTTCAGATGTTATGTTTCTCAAAGACACACGCGAATGCTCACTCACTCATGTAATATACACACATACACTTTTTTATTCGTCCGAGAGACAATTGAACTTGTTGTACTACTACTACGACACGACACAGCAACAAAACATGAAGTTGTATTGTGCATAATACAATCGTACAATATGCGCCTGGAGAAATCAGAATCTAAAATGAGATTACAATCAGTCACAGCAGGAGCAAAGAATAATGGCTGTTCACCAGAGAAAAAAAGTGAAGAAGAAAATGAAAAGTTCACTGACTCTCCCTCCCTTATGTCCCCTTCTTCGAAATCCACATACAACATCTCTGGAGGCCGTATTCACCTTTTTTCTTTCATTTCTTCATTCTACCACCATCAGCTCAGAAGATACTCCCTACCGGAATGTATCCCCTTTTCCGATAAACCAGTCAGTTTCTAGTTTTGCCCTGTAGTTTATCTCCGTCAGGGCATGAAAATGACGTGTGTTATCTCCCACGTCCCAGAACATTATTTTTTAACCAACCTCCGCTCCGTAACCTTTATAGAGGGGTTACCTCAGGTAAGTACAAAAAACTGTCGCTCTTTTTACTTTCAAAAGGAAAAGGTTGCGGGCACAAACGTTTATTTGGCAGTGGCCCTACTGCACTGGCAGCATTAATATTAATATATACATGGGATCATAATACAAAAGAATATGTAAGTCATATATGCCTACCCGACAACAACAATCACTTCCCTCCCACTTTTCACTCCCAGCCAGCAAAGAGTTTTAGTACACAAAAACAAGTGCAGCCACTAAAAACTGTACATGTTTTCAACATGTATTTTTTGCTTCTAGATAGTCGTCAATAAATAGAGGAACAAGTTGGATGGAGTACCACCGACGACCAAAAATATACTTACACACAGGCATTTAAAAGGCGTTTGTGGGGATGATAAGCGATTCATCTTGTGCATTATCATCATCACTGACACAATATCATTTCTACCCGGTTATCATCAAAGTGTATTTTTGTCGTCCCTAGTGCCTTCTTTTTTTAAATGGGCAATGACGATGATGACACTGATGGTTATGAGAAGCGATGCGGAGGAAAAGATAGATAATAAGACAAGTAAAAATAGGTACTGCTTGCTACTACACCGACTACTTCGGCTATTACTAACAAGTAAGTAAGCTAGATAACTTAGGTGTTTTATAATATTTGTAACAGGCAAAGTAGAGGAAAAAAACGTCAACCTCTCACATTTTTTAGTGTGCATGCACTACAACTTTTAGTGCTACTACGACGACTACGACTCTTCTATTACAACTACTGCTGCTATTTCCTCCTCGTAAAGATCTTTTGTTCCGTATCCTTTTCTAGGCACACAAGGAGCGAGGAACAAGAGGAGAAAAGATGCAACTCACAAGGGAAGAATGGCATTGTGAGAAGAAGAGCAGAGGAAAAGAAACACAGGGAGAGGGAGAAACAGAGAGAAAGTTGCAACCTCTTCCTCCCTCTCCCACTCTTCCATTTTTTTCGAATAAAACTATTCAGACAAAAGGAGTAAAAGTACTTTGAGAATTTTTTTTTCTCCCTTCATCGCTACTATTCTTGTTTGTCGTGTTGTCGACGTCGTGTGTACATGAGGAAGAGAAGGATCCATGTCAGAGAACAAAGATGAATGGAGTTGTACAGCAGCAGAGAGTGAGTAGACTAGTAAAAGCATTTTTGTAGAAGCTGTAGAGCGACATGTAAAGTATAATGATCATGATGACTAGATGAAGGAGAGTGGCCAGAGAGAGAGAGAGAAAGTGTTACATGATATTCGGATTTTTGCAGGTTTCAACATAACTCTGTGTATATGAAGGTGGTGGTTTACGAAGGTTATACTACATTATTATTAATAATAATGACAATGACGCGTCATGACGGCATTTTTTTGGCGAGTATGCTTTGTTTCGTTCTTGAAATAAATTTGCTGGAGGTTTGCTGTCGCGAAAAATTACTACCAGTCTGCTACCTTCACGTGTGTATGTCTTTCAGTAATATGCATACAACAGGAATTGGAACATGGAAGAAAATGCATTATTCGAAGAGTTGAAATGTGGCTCGGTAGATAATATGACTATTTTTGCACTTGGATGAAGGTGGCAATGAAAGAAGAGGGCAGAGAGGAGGATAACAACATAGAAAGGGAGAGTATTTCCTTTTGCATAATATAATGAGCTTTGTGTGTCATCCTATCATCATGATGCCAATATTTTCCACAAGTGAAAAAAGTCAAAGAGTCAGCAGAGAATAAATACATACATTTCTCTCTGAGTGGTAACAAAAAATGGTGGAAAGAGAGGGAGAGAGCACGTCTGGATTTTTTTTCTCTCTCTCTATTTCTCCAACTCGCTACATGTATTGAAAAACGTATATATTTTTAATACATGGTTCACCTCATTGAATTGCATTAGATTAGTGTTGGAATGAGGAATACGCTGTTTTAAATAAAAATAAACCGCTTAATCACTGCTATAGAGACGCCGATGAAAGTTTTGTATTGATACAAGCTGATTAAGTTGATAAAAACTTGTTATATTGGCTTGTCAGTCGGCCTGGTATCGCTACACGAAATTTGAACTAATTTGGCTAAATTTTTATTTTTGACCCCCCAAATGATCCCCGGGGGTCGACCAAATATGCTGAAATTGCACCCCAGAGATGCCACTACTCGAAGGCACATGTGTGCCAAATTTGAGCCATTTTGGTTAAAGTTTAATTTTTGGCCCCCCAAATGACCCTCTGAGGGTCGACCAAATTTGCTCAAATTAGATATATCCCAGAGATGCCACTACCCTAAGGTACCTGTGTGCCAAATTTGAGCAAAATCGGCTGAAGCGTCTGGCCTGTAGAGTGATGACAGAGAGACAGATGGACGGACAGACAGACAAATACGCTAAAGTCAATACTAGATGAAATAGATTTCATCGGTGTAATAAAAGACAGAAGGAAAAAACCATAAAAAAAATAGTTGGGAGAATTGTATTATTTGAGTTTTCTTTAGTATTTATTACGACTCGAGGACAAACTAAGGCTGCAGAGAGATGAGGAGGGAGATGATGATGCTGTCGACGCTCCATTGGCTTTTTCTCTCTGACAAGGGAAACATGTCGGCCGAAGGAAAGAAAAGTTACAAAATGCAAATTACTGTTACAACAGCTATTCTCTTTCTTGGACGGGGTTTTCTCCCTCCGCGGATAGTGGATACTTTCTCATGGCATGACCTGCCCAGTTATAGTGCCTTGTAGACATATGTTTGTATGTACGCGTGTGTATGTGTGTGGGAAATATGATAGGAATAATAAAAGTAATAATATGACGAATGTATCAATGTCCGGATGACAAGGCCAACGGCATGGAATTATGTAAGAAGATGTTTAGTTTTTCGGTGTTATATTGTGCTGCCATGCGGCCATGCTGTTCTGGTGTGGGGTTTCTTGTGTGAATATATATATACGTTTCTGTGTAATGTCATCCTTTCGCTTTTACACTTGGGTATGTTCATTTCACTTTGAAGTTTGTTTTATTTTTGTCAAAGAGAGAGAGAGAGAGAGAGTTATACGGACAGACAGCGCGGCAAAGTCAAATCAATATAATACCATTATTTTGGTTGAATGTGTGACTTGGCTCATTTTGTTGTGTCTGTCGAAGTGAAGGGCGCCGAGCATCAAGCAAGACGGTATCTTTCATGTAACGAATACTAAACTGAGTCGTCTAATCACCATCATCCGATGCCATTATTATTGTTATTATCGTCATCCTGTTGGGCGCCTTGTGTATGGATGGATGGAAAGGGAAGTCTGAAATAAATGAGGAATGATCGAGTGAAAAAATGTATGAGATGACGAGAAAAGAGAAACAAGGCACAATGATGTGGATGTGACATTTATGTATTAGCAAAAAAAATAATTTGTTTCGCTGGTACTGATGATCGTGACAGCGGTGGCTTATTGAAGACTGCAGAACGTGTTAAATACACGAATAGTTAGTCAACGAAGCTTGTTCTGCTGATATGTAGATGAAGGAGTATTGATTCTTTAAACGCGATTCATATTTCCAGTGACAGTGTGATAATAAGGGGGAATCCGACAGGAACGAGGGAATACAGTGTCCTTGTCAGTTTGTCGTTTTTCAGCAAGTTTCACAGAACAACATTTTTTTCTTCTTTTTTTGCTACCACCGCTGCTGCTGCTGCTACAGCTTGCCAATTAAAATACACGTCCGTACATACAAGCAAGTCATTATCATAAGAATTTCGAATGTCCATGTTGATTTATGGTGTCCGGGCAAAACGGGGAATGTTGTATTAAAATTGCAAATGAGAACTTGACTCTCTCATTCTTAGGCAGTCGTACAGTGCCCCAGTGTTGCAGAAGGGAGAGAGATCCGTGAAAGTGCATCAACACCAGCACAAGTGAAACAGAACATACACAAAACGGAACGAGAGACAGCGAAAGATTGTTGAGACAAACGGTGACGCTTGCTTACCCTATTTTTTTCTTCCTTAAAATTCCACGGCTGAAAGGAAACGCTGACTGAACGGAAATCAAGAAGGGGAAAAGATAAACTGATAGACAAAACTGGTGAATTTACTAATGGGCAGCAAAGACACATAAAATGGATAAAAGAAGAGAGGGTGGTGATATAAAAAGCTTTCAGGGGCGACCAAATTGGCTTATAACATCATCATCAAAGACACAGGGTGTTACAATCTTCTATGGAAAGAGTAAACACGCTGATGCTGTGCTAAACTGGAAGTGATGAGTGATGATGGCGAGGATGGTGATGAAGATGATGACGAGGACGACAGTGGAGTAAAATGAGATCGGGGATAGAATAGGACTGAGACGGAGAAACTTGAGTTTAGTTTGAAGCAATTAAAATTTTGTTCTTGATCAAGCTCCCTGTCTTGTTATTGAGCAGGCTGAGAATTATTCGAATTTTATGTGAAAGGGAACGCTGCCAATTGGCTGGATGAGTAAACTTGTTTCTATACGCTGAACCAGCAGTAGTAGCAGCAGCAGCAGTGGTGGTTTGTTGTGTATCATGTAAACGTTGGATATACTATAATAACAAGTAGTATCGTATCCGAATTGACCGTATTTACGACTTGAAATTGCAACTTCAGCCCGACTAATTTGAAAGCTATAAGGTAGACTACTTAAGGGGCTGTATACTAATTTCATGGAAAATGGTTGCCATGGTCGGATGATTGCTGCAGGCCACCTTTTTGCTGGCTTTCTTCTGCATAACTTTTTGACTGGTAGGAATGATTAGATGGGGGAGGAATACCATAACGTCAGGCGCCAAAGGGGTTCACCAACAAAAAAAGTTACGGAAACGTACCAAACTTATGAATGAATGTCTTTGGTTGTAATTGAAAAGATAACGAGTTGGGAGTAGTTGGGGAACGTTTCATATTGACGAAAATGTAGACAGAAGAGAAGAAGAAGAGAAATACGTCTACCTAGAAATCCTTGAAAGACTAACTAAATAATTAAACGGGATGTGTACAATTTCCTCCGATCTACCAACTGGACTACCACTACCTATCTGTCACCTAGTGTCGATAAAGAAGTATTCAAGGTCTTGCACGGTGAGTGGTGAATCCTAACTGGGGAGGTTACTGTCGAAAGAGGAAAGGAAGTTGCAGCACACAGCTGCTCCGCTAATAACGATAACTGGCTTTCTGATAAATAAATTGAGTGTGGTCGTTTTATAGCCAATAATCCTTTACCCCCTGGAGAAAAAAAAAATTCCAGAGGAAAATGACATAATGACAAAAACGGTGAGGCTTCTTGCCCGTTTTATTTCTTCCGTTGTTGTCTCACCACCGCCTAATGACATTCTTTTCTCCACATTATTAAACAAGCCATACCACTGAAAAAGGTAGCTGTTCTTCTCTTCTCTGAAGGAAAAAGAAGCCGGAGGAGAAAAAAAGTTATTTGGAACAAGGAAAGTAGAAAGATATTCAACATTACGTATCAATGTACTGCCGCTAGTTGCCTCTTCAGCTACTTTTCCCTGAACAACTTTTTAGCATTTTCTCATCTTCACATTTTTTCTTTCAGAAGTCTTTTCTTATAGTTAAATCCAAGCCGACTTTTGCATGAGAGAAAGAGAGAGAGGGAGAGAGGGTGCAAGAGACAGAGGTGGAACGAAAGAGGAAATGAAAATTGGTGATGACAGGTTCATGATATGTTATGAAGGGAAAAGGAAGAAGAAGAAAAGCCAAGTAGGACATCATCGTGAAAGTATTTAGGTATACTCAAATATTTCTACAGTGGTTGCTGAAACTACAGAAAAATAGCGATAAAAACGCAACCTACACACAACCGGCATATTATTACTTTTGCCTATGGCTACCATGAAGCTACCAACTACAGACGAAGACTTATATCCCATCGCCATCATGTTTCTCGACTCCCCTCAATAGCATTTTACCGTCTATTTTGGCCCGCGAAATACGTATCGAAAACGGGGTAACGATAAAGATGATCAATACAAGCGATAAGCTAAACTGTCCCGTCATCATCTTCTTTGCTTTCTTCGTACCTTATTCTGGGACCTCCCTTGGATTTTACCCTGACTCCAATACCAGAAACATGAAGACACGATAGAGAGGTATCTTTATTAACATTTTTATTAATAGGCAGTTTCTTTCTTAGTAACAGCTGGAATGCTTGGAGGACACGGTCTGTAAAAGAAAATGACAAAGTTGTAGTAGCTTGCCCAGTTCTTGTGTAATATTTTAATAGTTAATCCATCTTGAGTATTGCCAGACTAGTTTTATCCCTGTGTCGTTTTTGCTACTTGATATAAATACCATCTTGGAGAAGTTTATAGTCATCGAAAAGAAACAAGCACATTCATACACACACGCGCTTTTGAAAAGATGCCCTTGGGCAACCTGTCGTCTTTTCTCGGGAATCAGGGGCTCACCTGGTTTTGCTTTATTATTGACTATGGAAGCCTTTTTACAACAGGAAACTACAAACAGAGACGTAAGTATATAAGCACGTCTGGCTTCTTTTCGGAGACTGAGGAGAATATGTTTTTTTTACACTCTCTTAATGAAAGAGGATGAAATCATCTTCAAATTAGTTCATGATGCTGTCGTCAACACTGAGTCGAGTGGAGTTAGACAACATTACTGAACTGAAATCAGCAAGATTTTTTCATTATGCGGATGGGGACAAAAAATACAACGCGTTTGAAAGGAATCCTATTTTCTCTGTCTCTTTTCATGATGTATTTTATTTTAAAAAAGTTCTCGTATTAAATACAAATACCTTCGCGTCAATCCGCGTGAAAAAGTTGATCTTGTCTAAGCAAAACATGGGTAGAGGAAAGATATACCCATACCCAGTACCTGGCTACTTCATACCCACAGAAGGATAGATAGTGAAACGAGACCAGGGTTACCACTACCATCACCACCATTACCATCGTTACTATCATTGGAATTTTTGTAGAGAATTAACATCATCATCAGCATCCCTCTATCTTTCTATTTCTGCCGTCCTTACTATGCACAAGCAAAGGAAGGAACGTTGCCACGTGCTACTTTTTCTGTTACTTTATTTATATTCAAAAGTAAAACTCAATGGAAACTAAAGGCAAGGAGCGAACATTTTTTCAAGTTTATTTTCGCAGTATTTAAAAGTTCACTCGCGCAGAAAAAGTCTTGAACCGTTGCATTTAACATTGAAACTGGGCAAGTGCTACACATACACACACCGAGTTGCTGCGAGAATAGAGATAATTTTTTGTTGGGATTTGATGCTTTTCTAGCCCCACATGATTTAAATATTGGCGTTATCAAAAATGCATGAGAAAAAATATAATGCAGGCCTCTCCCCCGTCCTAATGGAATTGTTTGCATGGAAAACGTTCAGAAAAGTTGGGTAACTTGGAAACTAAATAGTATGGCGTGTTCTCAAGGGCTGTTACAAACCGACATATTAGCATCATTTAGGAATATTCAGCATGTGTCTATCACCTATCTAAAATTGTACGCTCGTACATAATATATGCATACATATATGTTAATATTATGTAGATTAATCATAAATATCATCGTCATCCATGTCCATTATAGGGCGTAACATAGTTGAAACGGAAAAGAGAATAGAGACTGATGATGATGCGTAGTTCAATTTGGACAAAGGAGTTTATTAGATTTAACTTAACTAAATTGTAATTCTGGGATCTAGAATTCTAGGAATGATGTTATGAACGACGACATAAAGCACGACGTAATAATATGATGAGCGTGGGTTTTAACGAATGAAATTTGTTTCCCCCTTTTAATTCGATTCCGCCACTATACACTATTGCGTCGTACGTACACTACAAATTAAATAGCTGCTGATTTGAGTGAACATTAAAATTTAATTATCTGTTTTCATGCCTACTTTTGTTCTCTTGTTGTGATATAATTGCTTTGTTTTATGCTTTATTCAAGAGTCATTCATTTTTCACCTTTTGAGTTTGCTTTTGACAAAACAGTTGTGCATAATCTGGTCTAATTACTTGTTAGTACGTCGTAGATGTAAAGTTACCTTGAACTGTCTGGAAATTTATGACTTCAGAAGAGAACTGTTTTTATGTATTTGGTGTCTTGTATTGTACCAGTAGTAGGAGGTGTTTCTCCTATGAACGTCACGACAGCAATGCCAAATTTTTCAATATTAGCATTTTTACGTT
Organism: Callyntrura guangdongensis; assembly: GCA_027744295.1. Taxonomy (NCBI): domain Eukaryota; kingdom Metazoa; phylum Arthropoda; class Collembola; order Entomobryomorpha; family Paronellidae; genus Callyntrura; species Callyntrura guangdongensis. The sequence goes on from JAHZNB010004781.1 coordinate 12,055, forward strand.
TAGATGCTACTATTCCCCTTTCTTTCTTTCTCTTTATTTGTGCGCATTTTTTTTCTTCTGAATAAGATATCTTTTAAATTCGTTTCACGTACATGTTTATTAGGTCAGTAGGAGGTACTAAAAAGGTACTACATGTTTAACGGTTATTATTGGGATAACGAGAAATGTGATTTGACCACCCCTGAGAAAAATACGTACTGCAGCCTATGATGATATACATATAATTATATTCAGAATTTAAATCCAAGTGTCTAGCATGTCAAAAAATGGGCGTAAATTTATTTTTATCGCAATCCACGTAAAATAACTGACCAGAAAAAAATATTTTTAACGGGATCGACTTTTTTGGTTCGAAAGTCTCCCTGGAAAGTTTATCCAAACATTTATAATCAAAGGCAATTGCAAACAGTCAAACCAAACAAAATCGGGAAAGCCGATTACCATTTCTACTAACAAATTCCTGTATTATTCCAGAAAGACTTAGCTCTTCAAGTTCTATATGTTAAACATTCATGGCACGTAAGTGGTTCTACCGTATTTTGGTTAGAGTGGAACGAATAGATTTTTAATCTTCAATGCATAGAAATTGACCGTTCCGCAGAAACAGCAGTCTAAAATGTTGACTCTAAATTTACAATTAAATTCGGCACCTTGAAGATAAATGACATAAATGATATTAATGATAAATTTTATAATGAGCTGATTTACGCATTAGAGAGTGAGAAATTTGATATATATATATGCATAAATATATGCTATGTAAAATCATAAGAGAAGGTACAAAAATGTCAATTTCGTATCGGGGACATGTCCCACACGTCCCT
>JAHZNB010004782.1:0-15578 GCA_027744295.1 Callyntrura guangdongensis
AGCGAAATAAATATAAAATTATATTTACGACTAGACAAAGACAGAAAGTGACCTGACAAGGAATGCGATATGAAAATAGCTCCCTCCAATTTTGGCTGTTTATATGAAATGAAAACTGCATTTTCTACACACTGCAATACTCATAAAGTATAAACTGTCAGGGCATTTCGTTAAATGTACACTGTGCGCATACACATCTACAACCAGCAACGAAATTGCTTTCTGTGAAATTCGGCTTGTAAAGGCTCTGATGGCAGAAGTGAAGAAAGTACAAACGTAAAGAGAATTTCAAGAATGTGAAGGTTGTGCCGTTTGTCCCCGATTCCAGCAAATATTTTGAGTTTACAGCATGTAATATTATATATGACCAGGCGGCTGTTGGCACAAGTGCGCTACTACTACTTCAATTTTATGTGCATTATTGTCTATATATTTTTCCACTGTATTTTTCCTTTCTCTCTTTCTCCGCGTAGATTTTCTTATGGAAGTAGCAGCGGCATAGGAAATATGTTAAGCCCTGGTCCAGTTTCCTCATCTTCAACAGCGGGCTATCAGATTCCCCCTGGGGGACTGGGACGTAGTAGTGGTAGTAGTGGTGGAAGTAGTACTGTGAGCCGGGGTGGAGGAAACTATACAACAAGTGCAACGGACGAAACAAGTTTTATCCTCATGTCGGCTGGTTTAGGGAGTGGGAATGCGACAGCATCTGCAGCCATTCATCCACACTCAACGTACGACTATGATTATGACTTGGTCACTGCTGCGGCGGCGGCAGCAGCATCCTCCAACGCTACCGCGATGGGCGCTCATGGGAATAAATATTTGGGAGGAAATACGTCGTCTCGGCAAGCTAGTTGTAATTTACTGCCATCGTCAGCACCGATAAACGCCATGAAACTTCAACAAAGCATTGGCGGTGTGCATGGAAGTGGTGGCGGCGGTGGTGGCATGACCAATTGCAATAGGATTGGCGGCGGAGGACTGCTTGGAGGCGATGCTGGAAGCAAAACAGCCATCAAGACTGATTTAATATCTCATCACCATCACCATCCTCAACAACAGTCATCAGATTACACGATTGCCGTATGACAAATGTAAAATATGTAGGTGTAAGCTTTTTCGAAATTTCCCTTTTTATTCTTATTGTGCACTAGGACAATACAGTACATGAGCGACTAGCTAATTATTTAAGACTTTCATCTAAACCACAATTTAGTTAATGGCATCGTATATTTATTACGCCATCACACAGCAAATATGGCGGCGCACATTTAGATAGTACAATATTACCAGAACGACTTCCTTTGAAGGATTGAGTAACTGTACTGAACATATACCTAGGCTGAGTTGAAAAAACTCTCCGAGCTGTTTGGAATAAAGATATATGCACGCAATGATGTCAAGACAGTGGAAGGTACCATAACCATACAAATTAAATGGATGGAACAATTTGAGAAACAAAAAGTGAAAGTTTCTCCTGTAAACTGCGACTTTCTCCGATTCCAGTTAATGCTATTGTTACTGAGAACTGTAGTTGCCGACAACAGGGAAATGGTGGTGGTGGTGAGTGGTGATGATGGAGAATGAATGGGAAGAGCCATTTTCTGCAAATGGAAATGGCGATATCATTATTATCAACAATACAATAACATACCACACAAAAAATACACATGCATACCAAAATGCCCATTTTCATGAAAGGAAATACACACAGCTATAATAATAGCAAATGTAAACTCCCATAGAGCAGAAGCATCATATTGTCGTCACCCTACGGAAAAAGGGAGATGCAGATGTAGTAATCATATTGTCGTCATCATCACCATCCCCAACATCGTCAAGTTTTGTGTGCTGTGTGTTATTGTGTTCATTTTCTATTTTCTCCACACAAATGGGTTATATGGCAAAGCAATGGGTTATTACAACAAAATCACCATATTACATTCCATAGCACACTCACAACAGGAGGAGTAAGTGGGAAGAATAAATGAAACAAAAAAGCTTTATTGTCTCTCTCTCTCTCTCTCTGCCTCCCAGTATGAATGTTATGTGTTTATTTCGCTGTATTCATGCTACTGTGCATATTATTGTTAATATTTTGAAGGAATTCAGAGCGATTTTGGCGACACATCATTCCCAGGTTTTTACACACGCCTTTAATGGTTTGTTTACCACTGATGAATGGATGTTCTTTGTGTTTCATTCCCCAGCTTTTGTGTAACTTTTCCCTGCTACAGGGCCAGAGAAGGGTCCGCCAACTCTTGTTTGTTTTGTGTACGAGCACAGTACAGTGTTGGTTTTCGTAATGATACACAGATAGAAGAAGACCTTTTTATACCTACACAGAGCCAGCGAAAAGTAGATAGAAGCAGGGGCATCACTGTTTGTTTGAGAGTATTATGGTTATTATTATTAAATGGCACGGCAAAAAGAAGAAAAGAAATGAATGACTTTCATTCAATTCCACCATTCAAAATTGAATAGTACTGCCACTATACCCTTTTTCTGAGAATATAAAATTGAAATAAATATAGAAGGGTTTTTTGAATCGGAGTTTGGGCATAAATACACATGTACTGACATTTTATATAATATGCATGTGTACTCTGTACTGTGTGTGTGTGGGTACTTTACCAAGTGTAGAGAAAAATAGGATCAGACTGGGCTTTACAAGAATTCTAAAACTGAAGCTTACTGGTTCTTTGCAAACGTTTTTATTCAAATTGGATAGAGATAGAATGTTTTAGGCATTTCATAAGGGAGGACTCAACTAACCACATCACCAAAAACAAGTAGTTATTGAGCCATTCCGGTTTCAGCTAGTCAGTTATACGAAAATTACCGTGTAGTGTATTAGTTGTAGGAGCATGAAAAGCTGAGAACTCACAGCAAGAATAAATTGGAACAGCTTACAATACAAATCTGAGGAAGCGTGAAGAAAGCAAAAATACAATAATAATGTATCTAGGAAAAAGGAGTTGGCCATTGAAGGTGATATGATATCATTGCATTACTACATGCGGGTATTTTACGAGGGTTATCAATATTGCAAAATGGAAGGGGAAACTCGATAAATATATTATATATATTATATACATATTATCTATACTACACGTAAATATATCAATTATTACACTAGAATACGTTGAGGTAATAGGATTTTATTGTTTTATGAACAACTGTGTGCCTTAATTAAGAGAAAATTAATTAGTTTACTAGTCATTTACTCACACGGAAAGAGGTGGGCGATGAAGAAAGAAAAGTTGATAACCAAAAAGGCAATGTTTCCTATTTCTATGTGTTGACGTACTATACAACGTGCAAGATAGATTTTGTACAATGTGCCATATTAAGTTACATTCCGTACGTAAATTGTATATCTATCCAAATTTCCATATGAAATATACTGATTTTTAAGAAGATTGATGTATTAAGCTTTCAAACCCTTTTATAAATCCTTTTCTAAAAAACGACGTCCTCTTATACTACCGACTAGGAATATTGTGTGTATATATTATACTGTTACCGCTATACTGTTTGCTAATTAAGAATTTCTACGTAAATCAAATATCGCAGTATTATGTAAAATAAATTAGTGGTGGTACTTTGTGTACTATCCTAAAATGTACAACTTTGTTTTCGTACTTGAATGATAACGATAATTAAGTGGAAATTATTCCATCATAAAGAAAATCTTCGTGCAAACACACAAAAACATTATTTTTGGAGCAAGCGAGTTTCGCAAAAAAATAATGTGCTTATTGCCACTGCTTTTAATGCGATAAATTCGTATAACACTTGGAACCTTACCTTGGATGTTTTTATGTACATAAAAATGAGTAGTGTGTTTCGTAATGTTGTAGTAGATAATATTACGACAGGTGATACCATACACCGACAACGTTGTTCATACGCGTATACGGTATAAGTATCAATATTGTGTATAAGTTTACATGATATTTGATATTTCTAGAAGCTATAATTATATATGTGTTACATAATCTTTTTAGAAATTTAATATATTGTAAAGTTCACAACTCTAAACTATATAATAAATCATACGGCAGATTGTAGTTATTATTATGTATATACTGTTTCAATGCCTCCAGTTCGGGTTAGGGTAAGGCAATTTACTTAATAGGAGTTTCCGGTGTACATACAAAGTGTATAATATGCAAAGCGGTAAATAATAGTACGTGTAAGTAAGTTAAGATATTATTTTAGTGTTCGTTTTTGTATTGAACCGAATTACCCACGTGTACGACAACTCAATTTGTTTAGGTATATACATATGAAAAACATGGATGGTATTTCTGTTCCTTATTCTGACAACACTGTCTCCAGCCAAGTGCTGGTGTAGGTTAGAAGACTACATGTTATTGTTAAACCATCAACTATGTTTATCGATGGAATAGTTGTTGTTATTGTGTGCTAGAGAGTACTTTTTGTGTATGAAGTGGGAAGAGAAGCCAATTTGACGAAATTAATAAAAATGAAAAAAAAAAACTAATTATATCCAAATGTAATTTTGTCCTTGGTGTGGTTTAATTTGACCAGTAATAAGTGAATCTTGACAGTTATATGTGACAATCATTTGTCCTCCTTTGACCTTCTCTCTGATGTCGTCAACGTCAAATTGGGTAAATGAAGGTGAGTTATGTTATTATATGAAGGGTATCTGTTCCTTCCCCTTTTACATGACATCAGTGAAAGTAAAAATAGGTACAGAATTGCAATATCAGTAATGAGATATCATGTAACTTTTTGTATAGACATGATATTTTCTCTTTTTAGCAACAACTTTAGTTGTGTCATCTGTGCGAGCGATCACTTTGCCTGCCTACTCGTTTCAACTTATAGAACACTCAAACTTATCTATTTTTCATCCCAACTAGAAACAAGAAACTACACCCACTCATTCAAATTCAAGAATCATTTCGATCTGACAACTTTACTACGCCGCATCATATTGCTGCATATTTCACCATATTTTGAAACACGGCATGCATTTAGTTAAAAGACAGCCGAGCTTAAAACTTTGTTGCACATTTTCATGCAAATTTCATTCATCATCATTTATTTTCTGCAGTAAGGCAGCAGTTCATTCATACATCAAAAGACAACTCAAAGTAGCTAAGGATAACAGACGACGTTTTTTTCCAGGCTGTAGACATGTAAGTATACTTACTTGCTTGTAAAACTGGTTTCAGTTACAGCTGTCGCTACTTTTTATCGCCATTACTTCAGTTAATTTTGTTGCAATAAATGAAACCAAAAAGGCTATTTCTCTTTCCCGTCCAAATAACGAATCGCCTGGACAAGTGTAGTAGTAATAGCTGGATACCAGGAGGGGCAGAAGTTTGGCAATCCTTTTTTCCTTTATTTTGGTTGCTCATATCATTGGTATGGCTGACATACATACAGGCCAGAGATAAAAAGATCCGCCAAAGAATCCTTGTGCTCTTCCGTTCAAGTATAATTTTGCTCTCCATAAAAACTGATTTTGAATTCTTGTAGACTTGAATGATAGTGTGTACTGCACATTCCTTTAGACATTATTCAACATAAATAATACATGGGGAATCGGTCATCGCTTGTAGTTTTTTTTGTAGCTTTCTTCTTCAAATGGTCGGTCCATTACAGTTTTTCTACTCGAATGTTTTTGATACGTTGTAGAAATTCATGAAGTTGGGAGGCGGGAGTACGGCATTAGTGTAACAGTAGCACAGATCAATAGAACCAGTAACACTTTTCATAATAAATCAGTTGATAAACTAGCACTGAAAATACCCCGTTTCTTCACTGCCTTCCTGGAGAGCGAGCCGACAACGACTTCAATGAAAATGGTATAAAATATGTGCTCGTATTGGTATGAGTTGAGTTTAGGTAACTCCTCTCTTTCATTTTCCATCTCTCTCTCTCTCTCTATGAAATAATAAAAAAGCGATTTTTCATGCAGTTCAAGCACCTGACTGACCACTACCTCACATATTATTATTGTACATTACACAACAACAGTTTGCTCATTTGATATTGCATCAGATCACCCTTCTCGCCCGCAACAGTAATACACGTTCGTACTTCGTACTGTCAATACACGTTATTATTTCCGTTTCAGTTTGCGATTCATTCTTCTCCACACACGCTTGCTGAAAACCGTTTCCCCTCCTTTTTTCGTTGGGAAGGAGTTTGCCACATAAATCATGTCATTGGAGGCATACATCTCTGCTCAGTTGCAATATGGCTCGGTCGTTTTTCGCCTATTATTTTGAAATACATTATACTTTTTTCTCTTTTGGCTGTTTGGATGGATGGATAACTGAAGGGAATCTCGAATTTATTTTTCTCGTTCCCTTTCACGTAGTGAATTTAAATGGGGACCACAAAATACCTTAAAGATTAGCCCTATTATTATACGCTCTGGTGGAGAAACTGTCGAAAAAAGTTTACGATTTGTGGTAAGTTCTATGCGTTATGCTACAATAAGACAAACTGTCTCGTTTACAGAAACGTAGTTGGAGGAAAAGTGCATTACGGTTTGACTGCCATTTTTTGATGCTTTCAATCAAATAATAGGCAGGAATAGTGTGGTACTAAAAATATATCCTATTATTGTTACTAAAGAAGACCAACCAGTGAAAGCCATCTCTCCAAACAGAAGAAAATGTACACGTTCATTCGCTTAAGTAGCTTCATTCATCGTTTTTGTTTTTATGTCTAATTTATTACAAAAAGTACCTCCATAAAAAACTCCCGGTATGAGTAAAATGGCAATCCGGGAACCACACAGGCAGTAGTAGTAGTAGAAGTAGTAGTAGAGTTTAAAGAATTTAAAAACTTTTTTATCGACAGCTTTTTGCTGTATCATATAGCTACTGTGGTAGAGTTTTTTTGGGGAAAAGGCGTGTTCCTATTTTATTGCTTCAGTGGCTCGAGTCCATCTCTTGACGTTTCTTCCATTCGGTTTTCATCATCTTGATATAAAATTGTGTACCGACATACACAGCTTTTATATGCCCACATCATCCTTATATGAACGAGAGATCGTAAATCGAATGAATTCATCAACAAGTGAAAATTCGTCAAGTTTCTCTGCTTTTTTTCTACTCCAGATATGGCTTCAGGGGTGGGGTTCTCCATTTCACAAATCTAACGTATATTTTTTTGGAGGAAAGCAAAAACGAGACTATTTTTCATTGAATCAAGCAAACGAAAATAATGAAATCTTTTTTCTAGTCTGTCGTCGCCGTCGCCGTGTCCTATGATTTCTTACCCCGTATCATTTTTGTACTCGTGTCTTTTAAAAAAAGTTTTTCAAACGTGGACATTTACACGGGATGGATTTCTGTTTCTGGTAAAATTAATGTTACAATAATAACGATAGCGGTTTAACAGATCGTGTAGTTAGAGATTCGACTTGCATGGTTTGTCATTTCTGTAAAAAAAAGGGAAATCTACTTTTTTCTTCAAAAAATGCCCAGAGAGAAAAATATTTTTAGGATTTACAATAAAAACGCATTAAGACATTCGTGTACTCCTTGAGCAAGACATTAAGTTTGCCTAATGTAAGGAATATGTGTCGAAGAGTCTTGATGAAATTTATGCGTTCCAGATTTTTGCGTCCCGCAAAAAAAGGAAGTGCTTGAATTGAAAGCAGAACTGTAAAACCCACAAGAACACATATTCTTTTTGTATTCACACTCTTTCTCTTCTCCCCCTTCTCGATAGACACACATTGGCAAAATGTTCTTTACCACTGAATAGAATAGGAAATCCCTTTACCTTTTACATCATTGATATACGCCATACATATGATGTATCCCGGGATATACCGCGGTTCGTCCTTTAGTGATACTGCCAATTTGGACAATTTCCAGTCACTTTGAATTGTTGTACCGCAAAAAAGTTTTTTTCTCTCTTTTTCTTCAGCAAAAAAGGAAATAAAAGTAAAGGAGACACTTCCTTCTATTTCTGTCCGGAGTGAAAGACGCCCGACTAAAAAGGCAAGAAACGGAAAGAAAGAAAAAAATGATCATATCAAAATGCAATGAAAGTAATACCGTTACCGTGAGCCAGTAATCATGTAACATTTTCTTTGTAACAAAAAAGGGAAAAGTATTTTTTCGGTTGTTTTCATGATGTGCTCACTTCACGCACAAGCAGAATTCGCAAAACGGTGCATTATCGGTGACTCTCGTCGATATTACATCTCACATATAGACAAATACATATAAATAGAAAACGTTTTACCTTGAATCTATTTACTGCTGTCGAAAAGCCTTTCAGGGTTTGTTGGATTCCATTTCGAGTATGTGATTTGGATTCGACTAAGCTTACAACAACTACCCAAAAAAGAAACGAAGAAAAAAAATCACCTCCATAGTTATCGGTACAACTACGTGGAAAGACAGCTGAAAGGCACGTTCCCTTTCAATGGAGACGAAAAGAAGGTGCTAGAAGAAGGGAGGGTAAAAAGAAGAGCAAGTTATGATGCTGGTTTTTTTCCCTTATATACATTTTTCAAACCAACTATATTTTCCCACCTTTTCATGACGCACTTAGCCAAAATTTAAGGTCTAGCGATATTTTAGAGAAATGAATGGATATTAGCGAGATCATTGGCGTGACTCTAAAAAGCGTGTGTGTGTCCGTGTGTTTCGGGTTATCAGCGTATTTTCACCAACTCATAAGGAAAGTTGAAAGCTGAAGTAAAAAAAAACTTTCTCGCTTTGTTGCTTCTTCATTTTTTTCTCCGAAATCGGCTACAAACATCATCCAAAAGAAGGAAAAATAGAGAAAAAACTAACGCTTGTTAGCGTTATTTTTTCCTGCAACAGCCGTAAGATGAAAAACTATTGCCGAATGGGAAAGGTTTATGGGAGAAAAAATCGCGGTATGAATATAGCTATAATCGTAGAAATTAAGTGCTCATTTGTACCAGCTTCATCGTCCTGAAACTATTTCACTTGTCTGTGTTAGTGGTGAAAAGGAGACAGCAGAAACCTGAACGTTTGATACACACGAACTTGCACGATAAAAAGCACCATAATCTGTTCCTTGTATTCTGAACGAAATGAATGCCACTTTTTTTCCTCCGAACTCGAGTAAAATTGATCGTCCTATATTCCAGGTAGGCTTCTGTTGAAATAATAGAATACTTTGCGTAATTGGTTTTATGAACTATCAATAATGCTCACTGTATATATATATACAGCTTGAAATTAGTTTCGCGGATGGGCCTTAATTTGACATAAAGTCATTATCAAAGTTATTTACAATTATTTGGCAGTCAAGTGGTGTAATTATAGAATTCTGGGAAACCAAGTCAAATTTTCAGCTTGGTGTACAGCTAAATTGATTATGGTTGCAAATTTCACAGTAGGCTGTAAGTAGTGTCATTATAAACTATGAATTATACGTTATTAAAATGACTGGCTACTCAATTTATTGAGACCACTAATTCACGGGCTTCAATTGATAAGTGAAAAACATTTCCGGCCAAACTAGGGAATTATGTGAGCATTTGCAAATGAACAAAATCTACTATTTATGTATTTGTTTCAAACTTTATCGAGGTCCTTTGTAATAATGACCCAATTAACTTTTTAGTAAGTTTATAATATACTTTAATCGGTTTTACTATTTTCGTAAAAGGTGAATACGTCCTTCAGTCATTTTTAGTCAAGAGGTAATATAAAAGAAATTAAGGAATCATATCATGAGTATGAAATACATATTATTTTACAATCGTGACCTTTAACAACTTGCATACCTATTTCCCGTATTTCCTCGCGTTAGGTTTCAATAAAAGCATAAAAAATACATGTTTCAAGATAAGTAGCCAAAAAATATCCCATTTCCAATCTGGAAAATATAATAGTGCATTGTATTAATGAATATCAACGAAGAAAGCTTATTACAAGCTGAATACTAAAAGTATTTTTTCCTGAAAACCGTCTCTACTAATAATGCTATACTAATTTTCAACCACTAGACTCCTCTCTTGGTGGCAGACTGCGGACTTGCGGAGCAGCAGCAGAAACAGACCACTGCTGGTGAAGACTCGTGTATTATTATTACGATGCAGGAGACGATGAGAGCCTTCCTTCATGATGTGATGTAGCCATGCAAGAGGAAAATTGGGGTGGGAATGAGCAAATTAACCTGAGTAATTGACCATAATGCAACACTTCTGGTCTTATCTCAATTTCACTTTAGACATTTATGATCCAAATCAGTTCCAATTTACTAGCAAACTTTTTAAAGACGCTGTTCGTTTAATGTACTTGGTTGGTTAGGAGGGGGAAGGTAGAGGAATGGAGAGAGAGTGTATGTGTATGTGTGTGCGGGGGGGATTTGGATACGGCGTAAAAGCACTGGTGGTATTTTTCGTGGTGGGATGGATCTATACAGATGAATTATTGTAATAAAAAACTTTACTCGAGAATTGCAGGAGCCAATGAGGAAGTGTAAATAGAGTACATTTAAACGGCCAAACTTGGACCTTTGCAAAGGAGGGAGAGTGCCTGTGTTACCCGTGTTGTAGGAAAGCATTAATGTATTTTCACAACTTGTGTAGATGATACTATGCAAAGGAAAAGTGAGACAAGAACCGTTAGCGCTTCTGGGGACTGTTAAGAGGGATGACGGAGTTGGGAAAACAAGTTGAATAAAAGTGCCACGTGCCTACACAAAGTTTTGAAGGAAAAGTTGAGGATATTTATTTGCTCTTTATTGACCATTCATTTCCCGGTTGTCGGAAGGATTTTGTGTCTTGAAAGTGGTTTTCCGGTGAAATTGGTGTGGGAATGATTAGAACGGTAGGTGTTTGTATTAATGTGTTCAGTCTTGGCTGCTCCGCATAAACAAAAGACAACAAAAATAAAGCCTTTGGAAAGGTTGAGTTTTATTTTAGACCATTTGTTGAAAAACGCTGTGAACGTGCTATAAATGCACCTTTACTTCAATTCAAAGCTAGTTTTTAATTTATCTCATATTTTGTTTATATCCTAACTTACATGCTTTTATATGTTCGTTTGTGATGTACTATTTGCTCCCTGTGAAATAAATAAAACGTAGATTAAGTTCCTCTTTAAAAATAAATTTATTTCATTGGATTGACAACATTTGCATGAGCCGTCCAACTCACTCTTACGTTTACTGAATCGTTGGAAATCACCATAATCATAATAATACTAAAGGAAACATGATAAAATCGAGTATTACCAACAATAAGTAAAAATTGCTTCTAAAAATATTATATGATTTTTTTATTTCAATTTGCAGACATAACTTTTAGTGGTGGATAGATGTAAAAAATGTTGAGAATTCAATGCAAAACTTGACAAACAAAATTTAAGTTATTTTAAGGTATATGTACTTGTCCTAAAATATTATGAAACATGTATGGAAATATTCATTCCACCATTTCCGCAGGTAAATGTCCAGTTCTAGTAGTAAATATTGAAAAATACGAACAACTCTGTTTATACAGCAGATAACCGTTTCTGTTCTTGGCAAACGTTAAAAGTCTTTGGTGGTGACCCAAAGGCCAAAAGCATGATGAGAAAATGCACGAAAAATGTAAACATTGCATACGAACAAGAAAGCGCAGCACACAGGTAGAATAAACATCCCCTTGTGAAAAACAAATACCATTAACTTTCACACTGTTTGCTCATAACGTGTAGTCATATTTGTAAAAGAAAGTTCAATCACCTCACTCCTTTGAAATAAAACTTAATATCTGTCAACCTACCGAAACGCATTTTGCTTCTTGCTTCAAAGACAGCAACTTGTCAACTATCTTACAATATCAGAATATAATTAATTAATATTTTTATGTTTAATTAGAAAATTCTTTTCATATTCAACATGTCACCTCCATTTTCCTTTTATCTAAAATTGTTGTCCATTTTTTGCTTCATAACCATCCTATTGAGTCCTTCCGTGTTTTCAAAGCACTCTAACAATCGGTCTTCCAAAAGAGCTTCCTTTGGATCCCCGTGTAACTCCTCTGTAAAATGTGACATTCATTCTCTACTCATGTGCGAAGATAACGTTTGTCAGTGTTTGTACCCAGACGCCATGGCGTACAATACAGAGCTGGGAACTTGCGTGTCATTAGTTAACGAGATTTGCGGTTATTTAGAAACGAAAAGAGTTTTTATCAACTGTATTCCAAACGCGTACTGTGACCAGCAACAAGGGATGTGCAAGTGCACTCAAGGCTACGTTGAAGGTGGGAGACATTGTATGAAACAAAAAAGCTTCGGGGAGTCCTGTCATTCGGATAACGAGTGTCTGTCGGAATTATCTCTAACTTGTTTTGAGGAAGTTTGTCAATGTGATCCAAACCGATTTGTGGCTTACAATACAGAAGAGAATTTAAGTGATCTTCAGTACATTTCCGCTGAGCGTCCGCTAACAAAGTGTTGGACACTGGCGGGCCTACCGTGCACAGCTACAACCGGTTGTGTGAAAAAAGCATCCTGTGTTAGTAGTGAAACGGAAACTGAGATAGTTATTCCAAGTTCTGCGTTGGGCTGGAGGCACCCGGCAATTTGCAAGTGTGATGTTGGCTACGAGATGGATGAGAACAGACACTGCCGGGGACAGTATGGCTTTTACTGTGACGTTCTTGCAAATATTTCGTGTGAGAGCACGTTACAATGTCTGGATGGCATTTGTCACTGCAAGTATCCGGATGATCAAGTGTATAATGAGGAAATGGGGAAATGTGTGAGTTTGGTGGGAGGGCCATGTAGTGCAGTTGATGGTCAAAATGATGTACCTGTGGATAATGAGGAGGCATTAAGGAGAGGAGATATCTTGTGTGATAAATGCATGGAATGTAGGAATTTTACTTGCACTTGTAAAAGTGGGTTTGAAGAGAACCTCAAAAGAGGCTGTGACCTAGGCTATGGACAACTTTGCACGGGAGAGGAAATAAGAAAATGCGATGCGGCGGCAGGGCTTTATTGTGTTAATGGAAGGTGCACGTGCAAAGATGTACGGATGGAATACGACATGAAAACAGGAAGATGTGTGGGGAAAATCGGATCTTCGTGTAAAATATCACGATCTTTTTCAGCGGGAGCTGGTCACACTGAGCAGATTGACGATGGAAAGCATTCTTGTAGCGACAGCGGAAAGTGCCAGGTCTCTCGATCTCAGTTAGAAGGACTATCGTCTCGTGGTTTCTGTGTGCTATCGACAGGTGGTACTGATGTACAAATAAGAAAATGCGATGCGGCGGCAGGGCTTTATTGTGTTAATGGAAGGTGCACGTGCAAAGATGTACGGATGGAATACGACATGAAAACAGGAAGATGTGTGGGGAAAATTGGATCTTCGTGTAAAATATCACAATCATTTTCAGCGGGAGCTGGTCACAGTGAGCAGATTGCCGATGGAAAGCATTCTTGTAGCGACAACGGAAAGTGCCAGGTCTCTCGATCTCAGTTAGAAGGACTATCGTCTCGTGGTTTCTGTGTGCTATCGACAGGTGGTACTGATGTACCAATGCGAGTGGCCAACCCTGAAAACACTGATTTTGATTTAGAGAATCAACAAGAAAATTGAGGAAAGGGCGAGTGTGAAATAAACGTCAACTCTTTCAATGTCAGAAGAACGTTGTTGTTAAGAAATTTTGCCCTTTCAACTTTTCCTTATGAAGGTGTATATGCTTTGTTTATTTGATAAATGCCTTTGAAGAAAATTTTTATTAAGTAATTTCGGATTGTACTATTAAATTAAGTTACTATTTGGTCATATGATCCTGTCAAAAAATAAATGTTTCAGAGTGTTAATTCTGAGTAAATGCCTTGTATCTATTTCATTTATACACTTTTTTAGCGGTACTAGCAAAAGTACACATTCAAATAAGTTTTTCATTCATTGATATCATATCTTTATCTTCAGTGGTACGGCATATACCAAAGCTAGCCAACAATATCCTGTCAAATCTAACTGAGGCAATAAGATGGGGTGTAAATTAGTAATGTAAAGATGTAACTATTTAATGTTAAGAAAAAAACAAGAAATAAGTGAGGCAATGCTTCTTACTGATGACTCGATGGCTGATATATACTATGTGGCTTTTTGTTCGTTAAAAGGGAGCTGTTGTTGATTGGAGGGAGAACAAAATTGAGTAGTCTTGACAAGGGCATTTTGACATTGAAAAACATGCACACATAGTTGTAGTGTTGTAGTGAAACTTGGGTATGGGAAGTATAATTTAAGCCGGTTAACCTGAAATGACAAGTAAAGTACACGAATTAATGCCGAACTAATTTTCGCGTGTTAAGCTTGCGACTGTCATTTTTGGCCAACTGCACGCAATGAAATTTGACAAAGCTAAACTATAAGCTAAAACAACATAAAGCAACTCACCGTCACGTCATATGTCTAGTTGGCGTATGTATTATGTATTGATTTTTATCAAAGACGTTACTTGATACTTTTTCTAATAAATAGCGAAAGTTTATTCCAAAATAAAAATATTTTACTTTAGTATGCGTCTGGCGGAGATGGGAAGTTTAGCTTAAGTTCATATCATAATTTCATTTCAAACTCTTGAGCGCAATGCACAATTAGGACATAAATCAAAATATCGTAAAATTTCTGAACATCCACCAAATGCGGTCCAAACGTAATGAAGTCAATTTTACTGACGAAGATCCTCCCAGATATGCCGATTTGGAAGTGGCAACAACTATTTCCCCGTCCGCCCCTCCGCTTCAACTGGTTCATCCATCGGCTTCAGTCGGTACCTCGTTGTCACAATCCAGCTCGGGATACGGTCAATTAAAATCTAATCAATACCGGACCGAGTTCGAGCATGGACAATCATTCACTGTGAACCCTCCGGTTGTAACACATCCGATTGTAGCACATCCAGTAACATCCTATCAAAGTCAGTTGTATCTGTCTTGTATAAAACACCGCTAAAGAATTCGGTAATCAGTCTGGATAATTTTTTACTAGATATTAACGGAAATGATGGAATAACTCTGTCAGCGTCGCATCTACCACCACCAAGTACTGCAGTTCAATCTGCCATTCCGAGCAGATTATCAAGATACAGTCAAAGGGTTGTGTGCCCCAACTGCAAGGTCCCCGTTAATTCAGTCGTTAAATATGTAAGTGGTCAAATAACACACCTTGCGGCCGTTGTAGTATTTTGGTTGTAAGTATTTTCTTACTATATAAAATTTTACATTTTCTATTTTTACAAGAAATGCTAAATGTGATCATGTTTATAACGTCTTTAACTTTTGTTTAGTACATGCTGCTTGTGCTGTATCCCTTACTTTATAAATGAACTAAAGGATGCGAAACATACTTGTCCACACTGTAGGACAATTCTAGGATATTGTCGTCGGAACATTTTTCCTGACGTTAGGCCATGAATTACATGTCGATGTCGATACACATACACATGAACCCAAGCTATGCCTACTAGTGAGAAAAGCACGAATAAACTGTCGTTCAAAAAAAATGATTTTTACAACATACGTTTAAAAAATTACTTTTAATGCAAAATAATTTTTATGCTAAAATGACAAAAATATCCA